>CAUYSK010031792.1:0-21524 GCA_963575035.1 Avahi laniger
AAAGAGTGCAATGTGCACCACGCAATGGGATGGACATATTTGAAACCTGGACTGAGGGGGGGAGGGGGGGCAAGGGCAACACACGTAACCTAAACATCTGTACCCTCATATTATGCTGAAATAAAAAAAAATAAAAAAAAATATCATATTATCAGCAAAGAGAAATAGTTTGATGTCTTCTGCCCCCATTTGGATACCCTTAATTCCCCATTCTTGTCTGATTGTCAGGCAAGGACTTCCAACATGATGTTGAATAGAAGTGGAGATAGTGGGCAATGTTGTCTGGTTCAATTTTTAAGTAGGAATGCTTTCTATTTTTCCCCATTTAGTATGATGTTGGCTTTGGGTTTATCATATATGGCTTTAATAATATTGAGGTGTGACCCATCTATTCATATTTTGTTAAGAGTTCTTATCATAAAAGGGTGGTGAATTTTGTCAAATGCCTTTTCTGCATCTATTGAGAGGATCATATGGTCTTTGTTCTTGCTTTTATTTATATGGTGAATTACATTTCTAGATTTGAATATGTTGAACCATTCTTGCATCTCTGGGATAAAGCCCACTTGATCATGATAAATTATTTTTTTGATATGCAGTTGAATTTGGTTTGCTAAGATTTCATTGAGAACTTTTGCATCTATATTCATAGGAGATACTGATCTGTAGTTTTCTTTTGTTGTTGTGTCCTTTCCTGGATTTGGTATCAAGGTGACATTGGCTATGTAGAATAAGCTGGGAGGATTCTGTCCCTCTCAATTGTCCTTCCACAAAATATCGTGGAATATTTTCTGCACTATAGGTTCCAGTTATTCTTTGTAGGTTTGGTAAAATTCATGTGTGAACCCGTCTGCTCCAGGACTTTTTTGTATTGGAAGAATTGTTTATTGCTACTTCAATTTGGGTGCTTGATATTGGTCTATTTGGAAATTCTATTTCATCCTGATTGAGCTTAGGGAGGTTGTGTGTTTCTAAGAATTTTTCCATTTCCTCCACATTTTCAACTTTTTGAGCATAGAAATTTTTATAGTATTAAAAGACGATGTTTTTTCATTTCCATGATATCAGTTGTTACCTCTCCTTTTTCATTTCTAATTGAGGTTATTAAAATCCTTTCCTTTCTGCTTCTGGTCAATCTAACAAGAGGACTCTTAATTTTGTTTATCTATTCAAAGAAACAACTATTTGTTTTATTAATCTCCTGTATAGTTTTTTTGTTCTTGATTTCATTTAGTTCTGCTTTGATCTTGGTTATTTATTTTCTTCTGCTGAATTTATGATTGACTTACTCTTCCTTTTCCAGTTCCTTGATGTGGTTCATTAGTTTGTTGATTTGTGATCATTCTGTCTTTTGGATGTGGGTATTTAAGGCTGTGAGTTTTCCCTTCAGGACTGCTTTTACTCTATCTGACAGATTTTGATAAGTTGTGTCCTCATTTTCATTTAGTTCAAAGAATAATTTGACTTTCATCTGAATCTGATCCTTGGCCCAATAGTAATTCAGCAATATATTGTTTAATTTCCACGACTTCTTGTAGAGATGAGTGTTTCTGTAGGAATTGATTTCTAATTTTATTCCACTTTGCTCTGAGAAGATACATGGTATAATTTCTACTTTTTTAAATTTGTTGAGATCTGTTTTGTGGCCTAGGATGTGGTCAATTTTAGAGAAAGTCCATGAGTTGAGAAGAAGAATGTATATTCAGTGTTATTTGGGTGGAATGTTCTGTAGATATCTGTTAGGCCCATTTGTTCTAAAGTTCTGTTTAAGTCCATTGTATCTTTGCTTATTTTCTGCTTGGAGTATCTGTCCAGTTCAGTCAGTGGGGTGTTGAAGTCCCTGGCTATTATGGCATTGCTGTTTAACATGTTTAGACCTAGCAGGATTTGCTTTATGCATCAGAATAATCCTGTGTTGGGTTCATAAATATTTAGGATTGTTAAGTTTTCTTGTTGGATTTTTCCCTCCACTACTATGTAGTGATCATCTTTGTCTTTCTTTATTTTTATTGCTTTAAAATTTATGTTATCTGATATATGAATGGCTACCCCAGCTTTCTTTTCATTTCCATTTGCATGGAAACTTGTTTTCCATCCCTTCACCTTGAGTCTGAATGAGTCCTTGTGAATAAGATATACTTCCTGGAGACAGCAGATACTCGGCTTGTATTTTTTTTTCCATTAAGGCAGCCTAGGTCACTTAAGTAAGCATTCAAGCCATTCACAATTATTGAGAAAATTGATATTTGAAGTAGATTTCTTTCAACCTGCAGTGTAGAATATTATTATTTTGTTTAACCTCTTCAGCCATTGTGGAATCAGAGGTCTGAACTTTAGTTTTTGGATGATTTTACACTGGTGTGTTTCTATTGTGCTGGTCAGTGTATAATGCAGGTCTGAGTATTTCCTGCAGGGCAGATCTAGTCTTTGCAAATTTCATTACCAATTGCTTGTCTGGGAAAATATTTATTCCTCCCTCATATAAGGGTAGTTTTGCAGGATAAAGAATTATCGGTTGGCCATTATTCTCTTTTAGAAGACTGGCTAAACAAAGGCAAGTGCCTCACATCAATCAATCAGGGAACTCCCAGCTAGGTCAAAATTGGCAAACAATTCCTTGAAAACACAGCCTACTTTTTTTCTTTCATAACCAGATACCCACACTGGGAACAGAGATATGTTCATCTATGGGATCATGCCAGGAAAGTGGGATGAAGCAAGACTAAGTCAAAATGCCACAAAGGCTTGCTATCATGTTTAAGTGGTCTTTTTTTGATTCAATTGGTTGCTGTAATGACTATTTTTCAGTTGTTGCTCTATTTTTCAGAGTTCTGGGAAAGTTAAATATGACAATTTTTTTTTCACTATTTCTTTAAAGACACCAGCTCTTAGAGGTCTCTACTATGTCATTTTCACTGAAACGATCCTTCTTGCTTAGGTTCTGACTATAGTGGAACATTAAATTAAGAAATAAATATGACTGTGACTTTTAGGCTAAAGATATGTCTTTCACATAATAAATAAAATAAATAAATTCTTATTAAGTTTTAGTTGGTTGTTTTGTGTTGCATTTTTGTCAAATGTTTTCTGTGTATGTAGATTATCATATTGTTTTTCTCTTAAGATACATAAGTATAGATAAATATTTTAATGCATTTTAAAATAATGACCAGCCTTTCAATCCTGACATCAATCCCTTTTGGTTATATTATTATTATGCTAAAGTATAATTTGATTCCATTTGTTTCTGTATTTGGGAGGTTTGTGTATTGATATTTAAATGGATATTTATCTAGAGTTATCTATTTTGCATAACTTTTATGTAGTTTAGTTATTAATTATACTCTGTACCTTAGAAAGAAGCTAAAATGTTCCTTTTTTTCCCTATGCTCTGGAACATTTAAATAGCTCTGACATTATGTGAAATATACCATTGTTTTTAAACATCAATTTAGTTTGAGAGATTAAAAGATATTTTCTTTTGAAGTTTAACTCTTTTCAAGATACTGGAATAAAATGAAGCAGAATGAATCAAACATGTTATTCAATACGTCAGTGTTTGAGAAGTATTATTCCATGTATCAAAGTCAAATAAAAATTATTCCTACCATAATTTCTACCTATTCCTATCTTGGCCTGAAATGCTCTTTGACTTTTTTTTAAATGGAAAGGTGGACAATGCAGGGTAGCCTTCTCCCTCCAGGATAAATTTTGCATCAAATGCATTAGGTGCAAAGAACTCCTTTCAATTTAAAATGTGTGAAAATAAATGTTAATCTTCCATTTATATTCAGTAAAACTGTTAATTAAATAGTTCACACCTTTTCAGCTGCTTTTATCAAGACTTCAAAGGATAGAATTTCTGAAGCAGTCTGCCAGGAAGTAAACAAATATTTGTAAAAATATTTAGTGTGTTTGCATCTCAAATTTGAGAAGATGGTTGACTGAAAAGACATATTTTGGGAGTGAGAAACGACTTTAAATGATGAATTCCTAATGATATTATTGAAATGGAAAAAATGTGAAAAAAAAACTAAAGATGAAAATGGCTTACACACTTTATAAAAATAATAAAAATAATACCATATAAACTAGAATTAATTTTTGAAGAACACTAAGGTTGCAAATTATATAATTTTGGGGCAGAATTTGCTTTCAGATAATAATTGACAAATATTCTCATAATTGTATTTTATGTACTTCAAATAGCAAAAATTTCCCTTCTTAGGAAAAGCCAGAATCTGCTGATGTAATCACATTCCTGTGAAATAATTTCTTTTTACTGGAAATGTTGTCAGAGCTTTCCAAAAGCACTTAGAAAATTATTGATTTAAAATCTTAAATTAACAAGGCAAACTATCTTCCCAAAATATGGAGAGACAGGTGAATACAGAGAGATGAAGGTTTGTTTAACTGAATTCAGTCACAGGAGGAATTAACTGATGGAAACACTTAAAAGGTAATTTTGATTTGTAGCTGGAGTCTGAATGTGAACTAGTAAGAGCCTGAGATCCTACTGAGGGTGATAGTCTTGGTGGGGGCATAATTTTATGGTCTTTGTCTCCACAGGTCCTACCAGGTTCTGCATGTGTGGATCTCCTGGCTATGGTAAGGGAGAGAAAAAGTAATCATTGTGAAAAACATGAAGAGTTTTCTACACTGCAAAGGCTTACACTCTAAGGGAAAAGATACCAGAGACCAGTTCTAAAACTTTACCTCAGGTTGGAAAAAGAAGTTAATCCCTCCACATTCTAAATCTTCAGACTTCTTGTGCCACCTGGGGGCAGCAGAACCCATAGCCAACAGGAGTTAATGATTCAAGGAAATGCATTGAGAATTCTGTAGACAGGAAAGGGAGTAAGAGCAGGGGGCAGGGGGTGGCATGGACTGTTCTACTGAAGAAACTAATAACAATTAGAGCCCCAAGATATGGATCAAATATGAGATTTAATGGAACACTACAGAAAGTCCTGTTTCTGTAATATTACCACCTCACTAGGGTTCTAGTACAGTAATAGTGGATTATGGCTAAAAGAGCTGAAAGACAGACTCTCTGAAGAGTCATATGTATATATGACAGTTAATTTTATGTGTCAGTTTGGCTGAGTCACAGTGTCCAAATATTTGGTAAAACATTATCCTAGATATTTCTGTGAGGCTGTTTTTGGATGAGTTTTACATTTAATTCATTGTACTTTGAGTAAAGAAGAGTGCCATCCATATTTGGGTAGGCATCATCCATCAGTTGAAGGCCTGAAGAGAGCAGCCTGACTGACCTGAGAAAGGGAATTCTGGGAGTAAATGTCCTTTGGACTTGAAAAGCATTATCAGCTCTTCCTGGATTTTTAGGCTGCTGGCCCATCCTGCAGAGGTTGGATTTGCCAGCTTTTGTAATAGTGTAGGCCCATTTATTAATATAAATCTCCCTTTCCCAATATATACACTTCACGTTGATTTTGTTTCTCTGGAGGAGTTTGACAATACAATATGGAAACCCACAGTCAAGAAGAAAGACAAAAACTGACACTAGAGAAATTTGAAGACTCTGGTACTTATATTTAAAACAAACAGTAAACATAGCCCAATTCCTACCAAATCAACATAAATATATACACCAAAATTCTATTTATTTCAATTCCTACTACCTGATACATGTTCTGTTTAATAATAAAAAATAATTATAAGGCATCTGTCTTAGTCTGTTTATACTGCTATAACAAAATACCACAGAATGGGTAATTGATAAACAATTGAAATTTATTCCTTACAGTTCTGGAGTATGAAAGTCCACGAAGAAGTCATCAGCACATTCGGTGTCTGATGGGGCCCATGTATTGCTTCCAAGATGGCACCTTGTTGCTGTGTCCTCACATGGAAGAAGATGGAAAGACAAGAGAGGTAAACTCTTTCTGAAACCTCTTTTGTAAAGGCACTAATCCATTTATGACTGCAGAGCTCTCATGACTTAATCACTTTCTAATGGGCCCCACCTCTTAATACCACCAAAATGGGAATTAAGTTTCAATATAAATTTCGGAGAGAACACACATTCAAACCATATCAGCATCCAAAAGGCAAAGGAAAAAACAGTCTGAAGAGACAAAACAATCATGAGAACCAGGCTCAAATATGATACAGATGTTGGGAACATTAGACAGAAAATATAAATGTCATTAATATGTTGAGACCCCAAATAGAAAAAAGTAGACAACATAAAGAGATGGATAATATAAGCAAAAAGATGAAAATGCCAGCAATAAAATAATATGGAAATGTTAGATGATAAAAAGTGTGATATTATAAATGAAGAGTGTCTTCCATGGGCTCATTGATAGACTGGATGAGGCCAAGGGAAGAAACAATGTTCTTGAAGATAGGCCCATAGAAAAATCCCTAAATACAAGTGGAGAAAGAATATAAAATAAAAAGAAACATCCGTGTTCTAGAGAACACTATCAAAATATATAATATTCATGTTCATGAAATCCCAGAAGGAGAAAAAAGCACAAGAAATATTTGAAATAATGGCTAAAAAATGTCATAATAAATTTAGAAATATTCATCATTATAGATTAGAAGACTCACTATTTAAGATGTCAAATTTTTCCAGCTACATTTATAGATTTTTTAAAATATCATAGTTAGAATTCCAGCAAGATATTTTGTAGATGTTGACAAATTTATTCCAAAATTTTATAATATCATAAGGCAAAGGACCTAGAATAGCCAATAAAATTGTGGAAAAGTAAAACATGGTCAGAAGATTCATATTTTATGAATTGAAGACTTACTAAAAAGTCATAAAAACACCTTAATATTGGTGAAAGAATAAACACAGAAGTTAATGATACAGAATAGAGAGTCCATTAAAGGATCCAGAGAAATATTCTTGACAAAGAAATGATCTTTGACAGAGGAACAAAGACAATACAATGGAAAAAGGATAGTGTTTTCAATATATGCTGCTGAAAAAACTGGGCATCCATGTGAAAAAAATAAATCTATACACAGAGATTAATGCAAGTGGATATTAAACCTAAAGGTAAAAGGCAAAACTATAATAACTTCATGGAAAAATGGAAAACAACCTATTTGTCTTTAAAGTTGAAATTAAACTATAATGGTGAAAGTATAATCCACAAAAAAGTTATGAATTTGAACTTTATTAAGTATTTAGTTACTAAATATAATATGGTATCTGGGATGAGATTCTGGAATTTTAAAAAGAAATTAGGTAAAAATTAATGAAATCTGAATAAAATATGGATGTTACTTATTACTTTATATTGTTTCACTAGTTGGGACAAACTACTAAACTAATATAATGTCTTAGTGATGGAGAAAACAAGTAGAAAATGTGGGAACTGTATGTACTAGCTTTAAAAATTCAATTCAAATAATGTTTTCAAAATCACTTCAAACTATTTCAAAGCAATATTGGTTTGTCATGCTTTTCATAAAAATATTAATTTATATAACATTTATAAAGTATCACTATATGTACTAAATATCTAAAGAAGTATTTAATTACAAAAACTTATGCATTTCTACAAAGAGCTCAAATTGGGAAAACCCAGAATTTTTACATGTGTATATGTAAAATTGAAAGCATCTTCTTAGCCATTGGGAACAAAATGAACAACAAATACATGTTGTCTTGTGCTATTAAAATGTATTCTGAAAATTATTTAGATTGTTTGGAAAATTTTTAATATTAAACAATATGAAACTTTTTCTCTTGCTATAGTAATCATAAAATCTAGACAATATTTAATTCAGGAGTATTTTCTTAGAGAAGGCAATTTCATAGTTTCTGGAGACAAAGTTAAAAAAGTAGGTCAGGAAAAAGCAAAACCATATTTGTGATCAAAGGCCATTATATAGAAAAAGTAAATTTGTCTGTAAAAAATATATTAATATTTTATTTTAGTACAGCTTAGGAGATATAAAAACGAGTAAAAATATATTGTTGTGAATTTTATACCCAGTGTTTTAAGTGTTAGGATATAGACAGAAAAATACAGTGGTGAAGGTACATCAGGAAAATGATAGACTAGGCAGCTGAAAGTTTTCATTCTTTCACAGACACGTCAAAGGTAACAGTATAAACTATAAAAACAATTATGCTAGAGCTCTGGAAAACCGTCTAAGTACTACATCAACCAAATAAATGTTACATAAAGAGAAAGAGAACTTTAAACTGATAGGAAAGCTTTGTGGTGTTTTTAATTGTTGTCTCTTGCTCAGTGTCAGTCTTGAAGAAGAAATTCCACATTTCAATTGTGTGATCCTGGTCCCTGCTCCCAGAAGGAGCAGAATAGACTGTATTTTCAAACTGTTTTGTTTGTCTGTTCTAATTTGTCTAGGTGTTACCAGAAGGACTGATGCAAAATACTCATTGCTGTTTGACCTGTCTCTGAACTCACTCAGGTCAGCAAAGTTGTAAGCATTGTTTTAAAACATTGTAAGGAAAACGAACATTCTTGCCACCTGAGGCAAACATTTTTGCCACCTTCAGCAAAAAATTACAGCTGAGACATATAATAGACAACTAAGTCTGGTTAGGAAAGTTTGTGGGGTGTGTGTTTCAGAAATTATGGTATGCAAAAGCATTCATGAATCCTGAGGAATTTAGAAAGCCACATGAAAATGGGTGTTTGTTTCTCTCTCCCTCACATCTCTGGCAGTCAGCAGGCTCCTGAGCTGCTGGAGATCCTTTCTACCCTCATGAGCCCAAAAGTGGCTGCTGCCACTGAACTGGGTGCTTCTTGAGAACAAAGCACGAGGCTGTCAGTCCCCTTGGGATCACATCCTGTCATCACCGACCTGAGCTGGGACAGCAGGTGCCATTTTTCTTCTCCATTTACTATGCACCTTTGTCCTCCCCAAGGGGCTTGAGCCCCTCAGTTCTTGTCTCATTGATTTCCACACAAACGTTTCTCAACTCTGGTCCAGACTGCGGGAGCCACAGGGGCTGGTGGGCCCCATGAGATCCGTGTGATGCCAGAGCCTAGGCATTCCCAGCAGGCTGCCTTCTGGAGAGAGGGACAGAGACAGTCAGAGCCAGCTCTCCTCCATGCAGTCTATTTTCCTTCCCTCCCTCTCCTCTGCCCATGACTGCCAAGAGACTATTGAGTTCAGGCTCTCAGGAGTGGCTGCTTCCCCTCTGTTGGTGTGTCCACCACACCAAGGCTTCCATAGAGAGTGGAGCTAAAACCTTTCCTCTTAAAAACCTGCAGCAGACTGAGTGATGCTTGGATTGTGAGCTGTCTGCTCACCAACACTTGACAGTGCTGCTCACCTGGCTACTCCATCAGAACAGGGCAAACCCCAAAGCAGATGGACATGAAACCTGCTTGAGAAACCCATAGGCATCTTGGGATTTGCATGCTTCTCCCTGTCATGGTTAGGGACTGATCTCTGGGGACCCATGGACAGGCCACAGGACAGTTCCCATACCCACAGGACTTGATCGTGTTGCTTGAGGTCATGGAGGGAAGATTTGTGAACTAACCTTAGGAAGTGAGGTAATCCACCTGGGAAGAAGTGAGTGGAGAATACAGTGTGGCTCGGAGCCACAGTGCACTTGTGGAGCACTTCCTCCCCTGCCCAGGGTGGAGTCTGGACACAGAAGCTCCCATCCTGCAGCACCATTGCTGAGGAGCTTGGATGGTGTGGGCTCCTGCCTGCCAGCAGATGTCAGATGAACACTGTGGAGCAGGGAGAGGGGAGAAGAAATAAATCCACTCCTGAGGGCCAGATCGTGAATCTAAGACAGCCCTGGTCCCACAAGAAAACTATCTGTCTTGGTGGGGCACTTCAGCCCTTCCCTGGTAGCTATTCTCAGAGGCCTGGGCAGGACCTTTGAGCAGTTTTTGTGGACTTTCGGGCCAACCCCACCCAGTCTCACTCCCCAACCTGCCTCTACTCTGATGGAGAACAAGAATTTACTTGGAAGTTCCAGGGCCCCACCCACCACCTGGAGCATTTGAGTGCTTCTCCTGAGGGGCTAGAGTCAGTAACGGGTTCCAAAAACAACACTGAAGCTGGTTCTTTCCAGCAAACATTACCTACTGGCAGGGAGATCAATTTGTGCAGTCCTTTACAAAATCTTATGACTCGGTCATACAGGGTGTGGTTCATTCTTACCCACAAGCATCACCTACTGTCTCAGAGATTAAACTGGACATGGCAATATAATTCACAATGTTAAGAAAGCCATGGGGCTTGGGAAAGAGAAAAGATTTCAAAGACCTCCATTCTCCCTCATTAACAAGAGACAGGGAATCTGTCCACACACATAGCTCACCAGTGCTACAGCTTATAAACAACTAGCAGCTGAAAAAATCAACATACTAAAGATATATAATGAAGGCATCCATCCAGAATCTAGACCACCATCAAAGAACCCATAAGCAAAATCAAAGGTTCTTAACCAATATATGCTGCAGACACACCCCTACAAGTGTCGGGGAGAAGGCCTATCTAAACAAAAGAAAACCCCCCAAAAGAATCAATAGCTGCTATAGATAAGAAAGAATCAGCACAAGAACTCCAGAAGTATGAAAAATTGGAGTGAAAGTGTACCCCCAAAGAGGTGCATCAGCTTTCTAGCAATAAATCCCAACCAAAATGAAAATATTGAAAGGACAGATGAAGAATTTCAAATATAGATTGTAGGGAAGCTCAATGAAATCCAAGAGAAAAAAAAAGAAACAACTCAAAGAAACCAGAAAATCAATTCAAGAATGAATGAAAAATTTACTAAAGAGATAAACATACAAAACAAATAGAACTTCTGGAAATGAAAAATTCATGTAAGGAAATACAAAACACAATGGAAAGCTTTAAGAATACACCAGACCAAGAAGAAGAAAGAATTTCTGAGCTTGAAGGCAACTCTTCTGAATTAACTCAGTCAGTGAAAAATAAAGAACAAAGAATCAAGAGGAATAAACGAAGCCTACAAGAAATATGGTATTTTGTAAAATGGCCAAATATAAGACTCATAGGCATCCCTGAGGGTGAAGAAGAAAATGCACAAGAACTGGAAAACCTATTTGAGGCAATAATTGAGGAAAACTTTATGATCTTGCTAGAGATTTAGACATCCAGGTACAGGAAGCTCAATGAACACCTGGGAGATCCATTGCAAAGAGGTAATCAGCAAGACACATAGTCATCAGACTGGCCAAAGTCAACATGAAGGAGGACCTACTGTGAGAAGTGAGGCAAAACTAAGTAATTTACAAAGGAAAACCCATCAGGCTAACTGAAGACTTCTCAACGGGGACCTTACAAACCAGAGCCCATCTTCAGTCTTCTTAAACAGAAAAAAACTGCAAGCTTAGACTTTTGTATCTGGTAAAACTAAGCTTCATTTAGGAAGAAGAAACACAGACTTTTCCAGACAAGCAAACATGGAGGGAATTTGTCAAGACCAGATCTGCCTTGCAGAAAATACTCAGAACTGCATTATAAATGGATCAGCACAATAGGCAGAAGCTAAGGCTCAGAGCTCATATAAAATAATAGCACAAGACAGTAAACAATGAAGCAATAAGGTACCATGCAACACGATGAGCAGAACAGCATCACACATATCAATCCTATTGATCAATGTGAATGGTCTGAATGTCCCACTCAGAAGACATAGCCTGGCTTAAAGGATGAAAAAATGCAATCCAAGTATCTGCTGACTCCAGGAAACACATCTAACCCACAAGGACTTGTACAGACTCAAAGTGATGGATGGAAAAAAGTATTCCATGCAACGGAAATCAAAAGAAAGCAGATGTAGCTATTCTTATATCAGATAAAACTGACTTTGAATCGACAATGGTGAAGAAACATAAAGATGGTCATTATATAATGGTAAAGGGAGCAATTCAGCAAGAAAATATAACAATCCTAAATATGTATGCAACTAACACAGGAGCACCCAGATCCATAAAGCAAATTCTACTAGATCTCAGCAAAGAAATAAATGACAGTATAGTAATTGCCAGAGATGGAAACACCCCACTGACAGAGCTGGACAGATTATCTAATCAGAAAACAAATTTAAAAAAAAAGAACACTGAACTTAAACAGGAATCTGGAAGAACTAGGACTAATAGACATTTACAGAACATTTTACTGAAAAACTACTGAATATATATGCTTCTCATCAGCACATAGAACATTCTCCAAGATTGAACATATCTTAGGCCAAAAACCACATCTCAACAAATTAAAAAAAATAGAAATCATACCATGTATCTTCTTAGACCACTGTGCAATAAAACTAGAAATCAATTCCAAGAGAAACACTCAATCTACACATAGTAATGGAAATTAAACAACTTGCTGTTGAACAATTATTGGGTCAGTGATGAAATTAAGATGGAAATCAAAAGGCTCTTTGAACTGAACAACAGAGGGGACACAAGAGTAAAAATCTATGGGATTCAACAAAAGTGGTCCTGAGGAGAAGATTAACAGACTTAAATGCATACATCAAAAATAAAGATCACAAATCAACACTCCAATGACACATCTCAAAGAAATAGAAAAGGAAGAGCAAACCACACCCAAAGCTAACAGAAGGAAAAAATGTAACTAAGGTCAGAGTAGAATTAAATGAAATGGAAAACAAAAATATAATACAAAGGATCGATGAAATGAAAAGTTGGTTCTTTGAAAAGGTAAAGGAAATTGATAGAACTTTTGCTAGCTTAATCAGGAAAAGAAGAGAAAGGACCAACAGAGAAAAAATAAGAAATGAAAGAGGAGATATTAGAAATGATACCATAGAAATACAAAATATCATCTGTAAATACTGTGAAAATCTATACACACATAAACTAGAAAATGTAGAGGAACTCAACAAATTCCTGGAAACACATAACCTCCAAGACACAATGAGAAAGAAATAAAATTCCTGAACACATCAATAATGATCACTGAGATTGAAACACTAATAAAAAATCTTCCAACAAAAACAATGCCCCAGATGAGACAGATTTGTACCTCAATTTTGCCAGACTTCAAACTATACTACAAAGCTATAGTAACCAAAACAGCATGGTATTGGCACAAAACTAGAGACAGACCAATGGAACAGAAATAAGAACCCAGATATAAAATCATCCACATATAGCCATCTAATCTTTGACAAAGCAAAAAACAATATATGCTGGGGAAAAGAATCCGTATTCAATAAATGATGCTGGGAAAATTGGATAGCCAAATACAGAAGAATGAAACAAGATCCATATCCCTCACCACCCATAAAAGTTAAATCAAGATGGATGGAAGACTTAAGTATAAGGCATGAATTATTAGAATTCTGGAAGAATATGTTCAAAAAACTCTTCTAGATATTGGCCTAGGCAAAGAATTTTTGAAGAAGACCCCAATGACAATTACAGCAACAGCAAAATTAAATAAATTAAATTAAATAAATTAATTAACAAATTAAATAAATAAATTAAAAAGCTTTTGCACAGCTAAGGAAATAATCAACAGAGCAAATAGACAACATATTGAATGGGAAAAAATATTTGCAAGCTATATATCCAATGAAGGGCTAATAACCAGAATCTACAAGGAACTCAAGCAAATCAACAAGGAAAAAAAAAACATTTAAAAGTGGGCAAAATCATCAACAGAAGCTTTTTAAATGAAGACCAAAAAATGACCAATAAGCATATGAAATAATGCTCAATTTCACTTAATCATCAGGGAAATGTAAGTTAAAACCAAAATGAGATATCACCTTAGCTCTGTTAGAATGGCCTTTATTGAAAAGTCCAAAGTAATAGATGCAGGTGTGGATGCAGAGAGAAAGGAATGCTTATACACTGGTGGTGGGACTGCAAATTAGTACAGCCTCTATGGAAAACAGTATAGAGATTCCTCAAAGATCTGAAAGTACACTTACTGTTTGATAAAGCGATCCCGCCAAAGAAAAAGCAGTCATTTTATCAAAAGATACCTACACTCAAATGCTTATTGCAGCACAATTAATAATTGCAAAGAAATGAAATAAATCTAAGTGCCTATTAATTAATGAGTGGATTAAGAAAATGTGGTCTATGTATACCATGGAGTACTACTCAGCCATAAAAAGGTGAATTAATGTCTTTTGCAACAATTTGGATGGAACTGGAGACCATTATCCTGTGTGAAGTATCTAAAAATAATGGAAAAACAAACACCAAATGCATTTGCTATTAAATTGGAACTAACCATTGAGCTTGCCTGTGCACAGTGGGAAGTAAAACTCAATGGAAATCATGCAGGAGGTAATTGTCAGAAGGGGATTGGTGAAAACCCACCTAACGGGTATAAAGAACTCCATTTGGGTGATGGACAGACACATTTATAGCTGTAACTCAAGCATTACAAAAGTAGTTTGTGTTAACCAAAACCATTTTTACCCCCTTAATATTTTGAAATTTTATAAAAGGAACATACAAAAAAAGAAATTGTACATGGCCTTACCCTGCTGTATAGCTGGCTTAAGTCTGTTAAACTTACCTAAAAAAAAATGATTAAATAAATTTAAAAAATAAAGAACAATAGCTGAAACTGAAATAAAATAAGACAGACTTAAGTGACCACACATAATGAGGAATACAATCCTTGCAAAAACAATTTGGAAACCTCAGAATAAAAAGGAAAATTACAGTCTTCAATAATTAAAAACAACAAACCTGGAGAGTAGGAGAGACTAATTTCCAAAGTTAATATAATATTCAAATGTCCAATTTGCAAAAAAAAAAAAAAAAAGGCACACAAAATAAAAGGAAAGTATGTCTCACTCAAAGAGCAAAAAGACTGGCAAAAACCATTCCTGAAGAAGCCCAAACATTGAGTATACTAAAAATAAATCCATCTATGACCAATTAGTTTTTCACAAGACTGATCATGCATTGGGGAAAGAAAAGTCTCATCATTGAATGGTACAGTAACAACTGAATATCTACATGCGAAAGAATGACATCAGGCCCCTAATTCAGTTTTACAGCACTTAAATTGACCAAAAACTTAAATACAAGAGCTAAAATCAAGCTTACTTAAGATGCTCTTACTTGACAGTTTACTTAAAATGGATCAAAAAACATAAATGCAAGAGTGAATCACAATATTTTTAGCAGGAAACATAGGGGTAAATTTTTATGATCTTGGATGTGTCAATGAATTCTTAAGAAATGACTTCAAAAACATCTGCAACAAAATAAAAAACAGAAAAATTGATCTTTATCAAAGTTGAAAAATTTTGTGAATCAGAGGACATTACCAAGAAAGTGAAATACAACCTACAGAATGAGAAAATATTTGTAATTCATGTACTTGAGAGGACTAGTATCAAGAATACTCATCCTCATTACAACAATGAGAAAAAAGACAAAACTCTAAATTAAAATAATAGACATTTCTAAAAGGTATACAAATGGTGAACACACATACAAAAAGATACTCAAAATCATTACACCTTAGAGAAATGAGCACCACAAGAGATATCACTTCACACCCACTATGTTGGCTATATCTATCTATCTATTTATCTACATACCTATCGACAAGAAGTTAAGGTGAAATTAGAATACTCACAAATTGTTGGTGAGAATATAAAATGTTTCAGCCTACGTGGAAAACAGTTTGGTTACTCTTCACAATTTTAAACATATAATTACTGTGTGACCCTGTAATTTTACTCTTAAGTGTACAGTTGTCTTTTGAACAATACTGGGGTTAGGGGTACCACCCACACACACAGTCACAAATGCATCTATAACTTTGACTTCCTCAAAACTTAAATACTAATAGCCTACTGTTGACCCCTTAGCTTTAGCAATAACATAAACAATAGATTAACATGTATTTTTATGTGTATGTATTACCTACTGTATTCTTACAATAAAGTAACCTAGAGAAAAGAAAATGTTATTAAGAAAATCATACGGAAGAGAAAATATATTTATTATTGATTAAGTGGAAGTGGATCTCACCATAAAGATCTTTATCTTTATCATTTTGAATGGGCTGAGGAGGAAGAACAAGAGGAGGGGTTGATCTTGCTCTCTCAGGGGTGGCAGAGGTAGAAGAGGTGAAGGAGGTGGAAGGGGAGACAGGAAAGGCAGGCACATCTAGTGCAACTTTCATTGCAAAAAAATCACATAAAAGTGGACCTGAGCAGCTCAAACCAATGCTGTTCAATGGTCAACTGTATAACAAGTTGAAAACGGATAGTCAGACCAGTGCACATACACGCATATTAACAGCAAAACTATTCTCGATAGCTAACGGTGGAAACAGCTCATGTCCTTCAATTGATAGATGGGTAAACAGAGCATAGCGTACGCATATAACAAAATACCATTCAACCAAAGACAGAGGATGCTAAAACATGCTATCGCACGGGTATGAGACTACATTATTAAGAAGCCTGACACAAAAAATCTACACATTGTATGATTCTATTTATGAGGTATAACTGGAGTAGGTAAATCTGTAGAAAGAGCATGCTCATGGTTGGTTCCCAGGGATAGGAGGAGAGTGGAAAATGGGGGCAAACTGTTTGAGGAAAGAGACTTGACTTTGAACTGATAGAAATATTTCAAAACTAGATAGACTGGTGATTGCACGACATCGTACATGTAGCGAATGCCACGGAATTGTTCACATTAAAATAAGTTTTCTAAAATTGAAATTTGAAAATATTTAAAAATAAGTACAAAAAGTAATGTAGAAGACTATAAACAGGTTTTTTTTGTTTTTTTTTTTTTTAGTTATTACTGTCTTAGGGATTTTAGGAAGACAGTATTACATTAAACAGACTCTTAAACTGGAAAATTTTTTAATGCATAACCAGTTCTTTGGTGCTTAAAGCATGTTTAGTAGATGGATGTTATTGAGATACCGGCAATTCCTGACACCCTTGAGTGACAGTGACTTGGGCCAGAGATTGAAATCAATTTCAGTATGGCAATGTTGGTGCTTCTTGTGAGATTTCGTTTTTATAAGAGTAATATTTTTCTATGTATTTAGACTTATAAAAATATAAAACCAGAGGAAAACCAAAGGGAAAAGGCTTTAATCTTTATAGAAGAAATGAATAGCACCAAAATATTATGTCTACTTCATTTAATGAAAATAATATTATTTTAAATTATATCTCTGCTAGACAGAATGAATTTATAATTTAGATATTTTAAAAACTACAATTAAAATCATCTAAGGAGGTACAAAACTTTAAGGCACTTAAAATCAGATGCTCAAACAATACCTTAAATTAAGTCTATAATTGGACTTCTTTTTCCACAAAAGTAGATTTTTACTAATGCAAAAGATATTCCACGTGCTATTTCACTAGTCCAGGTGGTATGTTCTTAATCTTTTATCACCTTTTTCCTGCTATTAGCAGGAAAGAAAAAATAAAAGAGAGAAACTATTGTTTCAGGGCATAAAACTATTCCCATTTTACATTTCAAAATTAAAGTGTTAGTAGCTATTCCAGCATTATTAGCATACAAATATGACAGAGGCTATATCTGAACATAGCTATTTGGGAATTGTGTTCACAGGTATGATACAGAGTCTCTAAAGAATATACAAAAAATAGTAATTCAAAGACAAATGAACACACCACACCTACAAGTAATGAGGAAGAAGAAAAATAGACGATTTATAATTAGAAATTTATATAGTTAGAAAAAAATTCATGACACCGAAATGACATAATAGCTAAGGTGTCCGACTTTCTGCACTGATGATGACAGTTTTTTCTCATCTCTATTCTTCTATTGCTGCAATTCCTTCACCACTCATAAAGTTCTACCAATGTCTTTTCTCTTTGCTTGGCTAATATCATAAGCCATTATTGAATAAGTAAATTTAATTAATCTTTTCTTAATTGCTATTGTTTTAAAAATTTTCTTTTTGAAGGTTATTTGTTTTGAGTAACCTCATTTTTCTCCCTGAAATACAAAGTCAGGCAAAGAAGAAACCCAAGGCACTTTGTTCACGGCTCCTACCAAGTGTCAGACATTGGGTCATATCTGACTCCAAGAAGGGGTAACGCGGAGGGCAGTCAGATTCAATACCTGGTGGGCTCGAGGTGTCAACTGGGGCACACATCAAGACTTGAAGTTCTGGAGCTGAGTATTATGAATTTAAAAATACAACCAGATATCCAGGGAAAGGAATAAGTGATCAATATGAGTGATAAGTCCTGAGATGGGGCACTCTATCAGTACCAGGGTGGATTGTGCAAATCACATAAAGAATCAGGTGGCATTATCAGTGCTTCTACTGGGGCGGGGGGTGGTTGTAATGGTGTGTCAGGAAAAGCAGAGAAACTAAGTCTAGATCTGATTTATAGATGGGTTGGGAGAGAATATGTCCAATGTCCACATTATTGTTCCAAGGTATGCAGCCTGCTCTTTGGGCCATGGTCCTCTCAAGTCTGCAAAGTCTACCCACCCAGGTGGCAGCTGGAGTTTATTACAGTACTGACCGTTATGTTCTGCCTCTCTGTAGACGATACCTCAGTAGTGCAAAGGGTTCCACTGGGCCAAGGACACAGAATGCAGTGAAACCTGGTAAATAACTGGGATGGCAGAAGTTGGCCACAGAAAGCCACAGGGTTTTCTCATTTCTGTGGCCCTGTCATCGAGCCCTCACCACACAAAAAAGCATTTCCCCCCCTCCAAAGGCTGTGTTTCAACTTCTAAAGATATTCAGCACCCAGAAGAACTCACTAGATTTAGAGGCCTTTAGTAGATGTGTTTGGCTAAAATGTACTTTAGAATTTTGAGTGAAGTTGAGTTTGAGAGGTTAGTGACCTATGCCTTGCGCTAGGGCGATAGACACAACCCACACAAAGGCTGTACCTGGCAGGAAAGCTACGGGCAAGGTGTGTTCTAGTTTTGCTGTTTGTTTTGTGCTAGAATTCTGTACTTATAAGCAAGGTCATTTCTATATCTAAGAGGCATGAATATATAGCAACTGTTCTCTTTGTTGTGAGATGTGTGGGGAGGGTGAGGTTGGTGAGTGGGGAAGGAAAAGTCCACACGCAGGGTGAGCAGATGACAGCAGGTGCGGCCGCTCAGTGAGGTGCTGAAGCGAATCAGCAGGAAACACTCTCCCGTCTGCTGACCAGTCCCAAAGCTTCTGTCGCTCACTTACCTGCCTAGGACTCCTATTCACGCTTCAGGTCTCAGCTTAGTTCTTTTTCCTCTCTACCGTAATATGTTTGCAGAATAATTTTTACAGCTCTATACTTTTTGTTTTTGTTTTCTTTTGCGACAGTTTATTTATCTTTATCACTCACTTGTCGGTGAACTGTTATCCATAGCCGGTCTGTCTTGGTCACCACTGGATTCCTGGACCTTAGCAAGGACCCTGGGAAGGGCAAGTGCTCCCTAAGCAGGAGGCAGCTTCCGCTTGTGTGGGTGGGGAGTAGGAAGGATCCCGGGGAAGTCTGGTTTTCATGGGCTTTTATACAAAGAATCCAGGACTCTTGCTTATGATGCGCTGTTGACTTCACTATTTTCTACACAGGTGTTTGACAGGGAAAGCATATATTTATTTTGGGAGATGAAAAATATTTTATCAACAAGTCTCCAGCAGAATTATGAAACTGTTGGACATGTTAAAATCTTTCTTGTCTTGAATTTATGATTCAAATCTAGATGGCGTGCATTTACCAAGCCATTCCTACTTATTTAGTGTAGCCAAAGGGGATAGCATTAATTTTGCTAGTATTTTTACAGTAAAGAAATGGCTTGTTTTATTCTTTCTTTTACATAAACTCTTAAACAAAGCTTAACATATACACAGAAACAAATGTAAATCATAACTATATAGCTTGATGAACTTTTATAAAGTAAACACACCAATGAAACCAGCACTTCTATGAAGAAACAGAACATAATTATCATCCCAAATCTTCTAGCATCTCCACTCAAAAATTGCCGCTGTCATCACTGTTAACACCATATATGATTTTACCTGTTTTTGTGCTGTATGTACATGGAGTCATACAGTGTGTTCTCTTCAGTGCTTGACTTATTTTCTCAACATTACATTTGTGGGACCTTTGTGCATTTTTCGAGCTTTATCATATTCCATTTTCTGAATATATAAGAATTAATTTTTGAACTAATTTATTTATTATACTTTTGATCTACTGTCTACTATTGATTCAGTTTTTTAGCTAATATGAAGATGACTGTTTAGAGTATCATTACGCATTTATTTCTATGAACTTATACATTCCTTTCTATTGGCGTGTACGTCTATTGGTGCGTGTATGTATTGGTGTGCATTAATATATCGATCGTATACATTTATAGATTTTGTATCTATGAAGGGGAATGAGGTTGTTTGGGTTTAAAGTTGAGAGGTTTATCTAGAATCTAGATCTCTAGTCCACATAAAAATTGTATCTCTTTGTAGCAGAGATTTTACATGAAAGTACTTTAAACATTTCTCTATGGCTGCTCTGGTGACTGTTTGTCCTCATGTCCCTTTACCTTGGCACATAAGGATTCTATGATCTGCCTATGTTGTTTTTATGGCTCTTTCTACCTTTCTCACTAGGCTGCAGCTATAATATATTGTGTGTGTGTGTGTGTGTGTGTGTGGTTTATGGAACATACCATGCTTGCTCCTAGTTCAGAGTATTTGCACATGCTCTTCCCTTTGTCTGAGGACATTTTCCACACCCATATTTTCACTTGCTTGAAGCTTCCTCATCTTTCCAGCTGCAAAAGTCAGACAACCAAACCATTTACAGAAAAGTCCATCCATCTCCCTCCCCAAGCACTTGCTCTCCTGCTACCACAGTTTATTTTCTTCGAGTCTTTCTCTATAGCTGGCATTACCTCGACAATTTATTCATCTTCTTGTCCATCACGTCCCCACTCCTAAACTAGAATTTGGACTCTGTGAGAGCTAGAAATGTGTTTGTATTCATCAGAGTGTCTATCACTGCTAGAGAGCAGGGTGGGATTTGGAGAAATTGTAGTTAAATAAACACTTACATGGGACTTCTTCACCATGTACCTGCTTAAAACTTTTAATACCTTAATGTTCATAAGGAAACTGTAAGTGGGACTTTATTTTGTAGCATTAATAAAACATAGTAAACCAAGAAAATCTGCCTCCTTGTGCCTACCTGCACCCCTTCATCATGTATCTTCTCGATATTTCAATCATAGTGTTTTCTGGAGCATAGTTGAAGAAATATTAAGCTATATTATTTTTAATTAAAACAATATTACCGCTTCGTAATAGAGTTTGAAGTCTGGTAGGTTGATGCCTCCTATTTTATTTTAATCACCTAGAATTGTTTTTGCTATGCGGGGTCTTCTCTGGTTCCATACGAAACATAAAATTAATTTTTCTACATCTGTGAAGAATGATGCTGGTATTTTAATAGGGATTGCATTGAATCTGTAGATCACTTTGGGTAGTATAGCCATTTTAACAATGTTGATTCTACCAATCCACGAGCATGGTATGGTTTTCCA
>CAUYSK010031793.1:0-12923 GCA_963575035.1 Avahi laniger
ATTCTCTCATTCTCTTTGAAGCACATTCCAGCCATGCTTTAGGTTCCCCCATCCCATAGAAACTGCTCTATCAAGGTCAAGAATGATCTCCATTGGTGGGACCAGGTTTCTCATTGTCAGAGAGGAAAGTTACAGATAAGCAAGACAGGAAGGCTAGAATGAACACTGTGGTACTGGATTTGAGTTGGAGATATCAGTATGAACTTATGTTTAGTTGAATATATACAGATACAAATATAGAGATAGATGCAAAAACAATTATACATATGTGTCTATACATGGGCGAGTCTACATACATATATCTCCCAGCTCTGTCTACTGAGAGGGCCCAGTAGCAATGAGCACACCTAGTGCCCAGGTTTTGGTTTCTACTATCATTCTTCAAAAAAGGAGCCAAGGTCTTTTGGAGAAATGGCTGATTTTAGGGCTGGGGTGGGGAAAATATAAGATGAGCTGGAGCACCTTGTAGTACTAAGAAGTAACGAGTGCAAAAAAAAAAAAAAAAAGAAAAAAAGAAAGAAAAAAAGCATGGGCACATGTTTTGTGGACACAGGAGTGGACTTGAAAGAGTTCCTGATGGCCAAAGCTGGAACAATTTGAGTAAGAAAATTATGACCTAAAGTATAAAATTAGTATACATAAGTCCATACTGATACAAATAAGTGATTGAATAAATAAATAATTGTGGGAGATGAGATAAATCTTCCCTACAAAAGAATTTTAAAGGATGTATATATGCTTCCCTCCAAGGGATAGAGTTTGTTCACTCTTTTTCTGAGCACAGGCTAGACTTAGTGACTTGCTTCCAAAAGATAGAGTAGAGGAAGAGAAAAACAGTAACTTTATAGCAGAGAAACCTGACAAGGTGAACGTCCCCCGTGATGCCACTGGGGGATCATGCACTCCCTGATATGATGTGGTGAGAAGGGCACTTCACCTCTGTGATCTTCTTTCCAAAAACAAGTAACTTGAGTTTATTCATGAGTAAAACATCAGAAAAACTCAAATTGGGGAGCATTCTACAGGATACCTGGCCAGTACTCCTCAAGATGGTCAAGGTTGTGAAAAAAAGGAAAAGGAAAGAGGGAGAAACTATCTCAGACCACAGGAGGCTGTGCAGACGTGACAACCAAATGCACAGTGGCATTCTGGATTGGCTTCTGGAACAGGAAGAGGAATTAACAGTAATATGTCAATATTGGTTTCTCAGTCTAGGACACACTAGAAGCCCTGGTTTTCTTTTTATCTCCCTGGCTGATTGTTCTTCTTAGTCTCCTTTGCTGATTACTTCTCATCGTTTTGATCCCTAAACTTTAGTGCATCCACAGCTTGGAGATTGGTCTCATTCTCTTTTCTATTCACATATCACTCCCTCGTGATTTCATGGCTTTAAATACCATCCACACATCCCACATTTCTATCTTAGCTAGCCCCTTCCCTTGATCTCAGACTTGTATACCCAACTGTCTACTTGAAATCTCAATTCAAATGTCAACAGGCAATTAAAACGTAACTTGACTAAAGCTGAACGCCTGATATCTTCCCCACAAACTTGCTTTTCCTGCAGTCTCCTGTATTTTCATGAGTGGCAGTTTCATCCCTTTAGATGTTCAGGTAAAAAACTTGGGAGGTCTGTCTTAATCCACTTTGTGTTGCTATAACAGAATACCCCAGACTGGGTAATTTATAAAGAAAAGAGGTTTATTTGGCTCATGATTCTGGTGGCTGGAAAGTTCAAGATTGGACAACTGTCTCTGGTGAAGGTCTCATGTTGCTTCTATTCGTGGGGGAAAGTGGAAGGGGAGTGGGAGCGTACAAAGGGATCACATGAGAGAGGAAACGAGAGAGAAACTGAGGAAGCCAGACTCTTTCTAACAGCCCTGTCTCAGGGGAACTAATCCATTCCTGAGAGAGCAAGAACTCCCTTACCCCCATGACAGGGCACTAGTCTGTTCCTGTGGGATCCGCCCCCAGGACCCAAACACCTCCCCGCAGGCCCCACCTCCCACACTGCCACATTGGGGATCAAATTTCAACATGGGTTTTGGTGGGGACAAACCACATCCAAACCATAGCAGTGTCATCTTTGACTTTTCTCTTCTTCTCTTACCTCATACCCAGTCTTGTCAGCTCTACTTTCAAAGTTTATTCAGGATCAAATCACTTGTCACCACCTCCATTGATACCGCGGTCCAAACCATCATCATTTTATGCCTGGATTACAGAAACAGCTTCCTAATTCGTCTCCCTACTTCTGCCCTTGACTTCTCTCTTAGTGGGTTCTCAATGCAGTAGCGAGTGATCCTATTAGTTTGTCAGATCATGTCAAAATCTCCTCCAAATCCTTTACTGAGTTCCCAATTCTCTCAGAAAAAAGCCAAAATCCTTCCAATTGCCTATATGCCTCTGCATGACCTACTCACCTTGCAGTGCCTTCTGACTTGGAACCCCACCACTTTCTCTTCCAAGTCTAGCTGCAAAGATGTCATAGCTGTTCCTTAAACAATCCAAGCACTGCCTGAGGATTTTTGCACTCATTGCATTTTCTGCTGGGAACACTAAGTTTGTGGTAATTTGTCATGTAGCAGTAGAAAACCAATGCAGATTGAATCACAGGAAATCGCCAGTAGTTCAAAAGCAATGGTTGACCTCCAAATTGGCAATTTCTTATGGCACTATCCAATAAATTATAATGTTCACCCTTACTACCAACACCCCCATTTTTTCTCCTGCTTATTTTCTTCCGAAGAATGCATCACCATCTAATTTACTATTTTAAAAATTTATTTTGATTATAAGCTGTTTCTTCCCACTCTAAGGCAAGCAGATACCCTTATCTGTTTTGTTCATGCTGTATTCCCAGCACCTAGAGGAGTGCCTGGCAGGCAGATATTTAGTAAAAATTAGTCAAATTTTGCCTGAGTGGTGAAGGTGGGTGGAGGAGGGGGAATTAGAGACACATGAGCCACTTTGTTGGACAAAAACTCAAGCTGAAAAGTCTGGTGGAAACTTGGAAAAAAAGCCAGGAGCTCTGTATCCACCCTTAAACTTTGGAGTTTTCAGAACCCAGCATCCTGGAGAATTTCAGTTTCTGTGCTGAAATGCTTTCGATTCAACACAAAACAACTAAAATAGAAACTTCCACGGACAGTTCTCAAATGATTTCACCCTCAGATGGCCAGGTCAGAAAGCCTGGCAGCCAGATTTAGAAAGCTGGAAATGGAAACAGCAGCAATCAAACAGCTACTTTCCTTCCTCAACTTGGGCCCAACAGCAGGAATGGAGGAAGGAAACCCTGCGGTTCTGAGAGCAGTCTGGGCACCGGGCGGCAAGTCGCCTTTGTGTCTGTGGGCAGCGTGGGCCCAGCCTTGGCTCCCAGGACAGGCGATGCCTGCGGATGCGCGAGGGCACTTTGGACAGGATTGAGGGAGAGTCTGTTTATCAAAAAAGAGATCCGTCTGCAAGAGGACAGGTCTCTTCTAACGTTACTGAAGTTTCTCAGTCCATCTAAGATGAATGTGCTTCATTAAGTAGATGGTATGAGTCTTTTAAAAAATGGCATTAAATGTCTAAACAATAAATTGTTTTCATCAACACAGTGCCATACCTGGACACAGATATCTTCTTATTCTACCTTTGGAGAATCCTTGGAACATTCAGGCTAGAACTTAACATCTCTTATGCCCATATCCTCCTTTTTTAAAAGCTTATCATCTTTGTAAAGAAAAGTTTATCTGGACAACTTCAAGAAATCGAAGAGGTAATTCTACCCCTGACTCATATTCTCACATTTGTTGTTGACATTTTCCAGCATTGTCCAATTATTATCCGTATCTACATTCTTTTACAAATGCAAGTTTACATTTATGGGGTACAATGAGATGTTTTGATGTATATACACACACAATGTGGCATAATTAAATCAAGCTAATTAATATATCTATCACCTCACTTATCTGTCATTTTTTTAAGGTGAGACATTTGCAATTTACTCTCTTAGTTATTTTGAAATATATAATACAGTATTATTGACTATAGTAATCCTGGTGTGCAATACATCTCAAAACCTGTTCTGTCTTTCTATCTGAACCTTTGTACCTTTTTTTTTTTTTTTGAGACAGAGTCTCACTCTCCTGCCTGGGGCGAGTGCCGTGGCGTCAGCCTACCTCACAGCAACCTCAAACTCCTGGGCTCAAGCGATCCTACTGTCTCAGCCTCACAAGTAGTTGGGACTACAGGCATGAGCCACCATGCCCGGCTCATTTTTTCTATATATATTTTTCGCTGTCCAATTAATTTCTTTCTATTTTTGGTAGAGACAGGGTCTTGCTCTTGCTCAGGTTGGTCTCGAACTCCTGAGCTCAGAACGATCTGCCCGCCTCGGCCTCCCAGAGGGCTAGGATTACAGGCATGAGCCACCGTGCCCGGCCCAGAACCTTTGTACCTTTTGGTCAACATCTCTCCATTCCCTCCCTCTCCACCCCTACCCCCAGCCTCCGCTAACCATGATCTACTCTCTGCTCTATGAGTTCAACTGTTTTTAGATTCCAAATATAAGTGAGGTCATGTAGCATTTGTCTTTCTGTGCCTGGCTTATTTCACTTAGCGTAATGTCCTTTGAATTCATCCATGTTGTTGCAAATGACAGAATTTCCTCCATTTTTGAAGGCTGAATAGTATTCAATATGTGTTTTTTAGATAACTATTATTTTAATATTGTTACTATTTTGATTTTTTCCCTTAATTTAAAGTGTACTTTGACATATTTCTACATATGCCTCATAATAATAATGTCAGTAGCTGTGTAAGATTCCACAGGATTCATGAATGGCCATTTCCATATTTTTGCATAGTTGGACTATTTGCTATAAATAATGTTTTAACACCCCACTTAATAGCCTGTGATGCTCTCTTCGATGGGAGTATGCAGAGCTGGCTCTAAGTGTTAACAGAACAACGCTTGTTTGATGTGAAAGGAGGCCATTGCCTAACTCCTTTCCTCAAATTTCCCCATTAAACCTAAACATCTGTACCCCCATAATATGCCATAATAAAAAAAAAATTCCCCATTAGCCTGTTATATTGCCCAAAATCTCCATCACAGGCAAATTCAGACTGAGACTTAAACTTCAGTTAAATGCATGTTATTTTTGTTTGGAGGGACAATATGTAAGTCATTATCACCCATGTCTTTCCTACTACTAATTAGTGTACTGGCCTGACTCATCATTCCACAGGGAGACATCAAAGAAGTGGTACTGGGATGGTCACACTTTGACATGGGGCTGTGGGCAGTGTCTTTGCAGGGAAAAACGTGTCTCAGGCCAGGGACCCCTGGGTGTTTAGGGCCATGGGAAGGCCCAAGATTCTTGGCTATAGTGAGACTCCAAGAAGAAGAGGAGGAGTACCGTTCTGAGAGTCGGTGTTTCTTGTACCTGAAATCAGCTTCCTTACATTTCACCTCTGGGTAAACAACTTTTAGCTCTGGCTACTCCTCACAGTCTTATTCTGGGGCTATAGCATGTGCTTTCAGTAAACCAGAGTGATGCCGACATCGGTAGATAATCTCTGACCTTCAGTTTTGTCTGCTTGAGGAGACCTGGCATGGCGGGGCCCAGTGAATGCTTGAGAGGACCGCAGCAGGCTGCCCATGTGGTTGGCGCAATGGACTCTGCCCCATCCTTCCAAACCAAAAATAGCATCGGCGGTCTCTGGAATTTTTCAGCAGAATAATGGAGTAAGGAAGGCAACTGGAACAATGGTGTCCTTGATAAAATCTCATTATTATTATTACTCCCAGGAAATGGGCTCTCTGGATTAACGAGCCCACACAGTGTTTACATGGGAAAAAACTAAATTAAATATCACTGGCATTGACAACCTGACTGCCAGCCAGCTCAACTGGACAGCCAAAGAAACATTAAATAGAGCGTGTTTCCAACATCTGCTGCTTCTGCTTTTTGACGTGATTATTTGTGAACTTTGTCTTGCTCAGTGGCCCCTAACTGGCAAGCCTGCTCCACCTTCTAGCCTTTTGGGGTTAAAAATCAAATGGCGGGCTTTTGTTTCCTGGGATACACCTTATACTGGTCCCTCACCTCCTGCCACGGCAAGCTAAGCAGAGGTTCTTTAAGAAACTCACATATTTTGTGCCAGCAATCTGGGGCATCTGGTGACTGAGTGATAGCTCTTGAGCATGCAGAATGGGCATGTTTCTCTCTTTACAGACCAATATCTGGCAGTTCAACATGGACCACATCACATGAGGATCAGGATAATCGAGGCAGACCAGAGATGCTCTTTCCCTGAAGTTTCAGGGTAATGGATTCCACTTTGTTGTGCTTTATTGAGGAAAGCATGCACATCTTGCTCTCGGTTGGGCTGTCCATATTAAGTTGTCAAGTTGAAACAGTTTGATTGTAATAAGAACTCAATATGCATGTAAATATGCAAAGAACATAGAGAGGTTGAAGGTTGTCTGTCCTGACATTGGTGACTTTCCCAGGACAGTTCAGAGCTTGGCATATAAGCTTGGAAAATTCCTCCCTCCCTCTTTCCCTTTCTTCCTACTTAGGAGGAGTAAAATTGGAGAGGAATACTTAGCAGTAAGTGGAGACAGCAGGAGGTTTATACAGCAGTGGGATTTTTTTTTTAATTGGACTTATTGCCAATGTTCTCAGAGTCAGTTAACGAAGCTGTCCTATGGCTTCCACTTTTGATGTGACCCTCTGTGCTCACCAGATGCTTGAGGGGTGACTCAGACAGAGACCCAGCCTCTGAGACCCCTGGAGGGGACGATGGGACTGATATCGGGACATTCCTTTCCCACCAGAAACAGACTTGAAATGCAATATTGTGGCAAAAAATTTTATGCTGGTAAGGACCAAGGAAGACTCCATGGTGATGAGGCGGGCACACTGAGACGGCGCTGCAAGGTAGGGATACCATTGGGAGACTGATTTTAAATAAACGTGTCTGAATTTACACAAACAAATCATTTGAAGTAGTGACCATCTAACGATATATTCTTATTCCAGTAAAATAATGCAGGTGAAAGTGCTCCGAAAACCCTCAGGCACTTTGTGGTAGGATGATGTTTTGAGATGTTGACTAGTTCCCCCTCCTCCAGGCTCCATCGTTATTTTTTTTTCCTCTTTAGCAGAGAAAAGAAGAGAAAGAAGAGAGGGCTTCTTCCTGTTTTGTTTTGTTTTGTTTTGAGACAGGGTCTCACTCTGCTCCCCAGGCTGGCATTCTGGAGTACAGTGGGGCTATCACAGCTTACTGTGACCTCAAACTCCTGGGCTCAAGCGGTCCTCTTACCTCAGTCTCCTGAGTAGCTGGGACTGCAGGCACATGCCACCATACCTGGCTAATGTTTTAAATTATTTTTTAGAGACGGAGTCTGGCTATGTTGTCCAGGCTGGTCTTGAACTCCTGGCCTCAAATAATCCTCCCACCTTGGCTTCCCAAAGTGCTGGGATTACAGGTGTGAGCTGCAGTGCCTGGCCTCTTCCTGGTTTTAGGTTTCAAAAGCCTATGACCTATGTGAGCCGGAGAGGACTCGGGGCATAGCTGAAATGTTTGAGAGGATGAGAGGAGATTCTTGCTCCTAGACTAGCTGGAGGAGGGTGGAAGATGCCAAGAGAACAGACGGCAAATGGAGCCAGAGGGAGGAGGCCACATGGAGGGCACTGTGGGCTCGATCTGAGCACCCACGAGCCAGCTGGGAGTCCAGCGAGTGCTCACACAGCCCAGAGCACATTGTTCATCTTTGAGCCTAGAGGCTAAGCCAGCTTTTGCTGGGGCCTAGTGAAGTCTTCACTTCCTCAGCCACCAGAGGCTGCCCGGCAGCACTGTCACTCTGTGAGGATAGTCCCCAAGCCTGCACTCTCCTAGGACACCTGCAAGCCCCGAGAGAAGTGGCATGGAGTCTTAGACACCTGGCAGGTGAGGGTGGGGTGAAGGGAAAGTCCCCAAGCTACTCCTAGGAGGTGTAGGGTTGGGCGCTAAAGAAAACCACTTGGGAAGCTCCTGAGTTGGGAAACTGCTTAAACAGCCCCATTCCACTGTAAGCAGTTGGCCTCTGAGTTTCCACCAATTCTGACTTTCTGTAATTCTATTATTATTGCAAGTTTAGCATTAATATCTCATTTAAAAAAGGGTAAAACCCTTCTTTCACAGAGCCCATGGCCCAAGGACAGCAAATCCTTGCCCCGAGAGATGGGTTTCAGTATCTGGACGTGGCTAAAGGTCACCTGGAGGCACGTGTGGTGGAAGGGGCGGCTCCGGCACAGAACAGAATCCAGTCCACGTGGCCTGGCCGCAAGACTTACGTTCCTGTATGTATTTCTGGTTGAAGTCACCTCGAGCATAGCTTTTGAATGCCCCGTGGTGGTCAGCCCAGGAGTTCTGTTTTCGTTAAGCTTTCAGATCACCTCCCTGGGCTGCACCTGCTGGCTCCGTGCCTGAGGGAGAGTCTCACAGCTGCCACGGGCAGCCAGTCAGTTGGCCTTTGTCATCGGCTTGTATGTCCCCTGTGCCACAGTGGTGCTATTTTACCTGCCCTCTCCACTACCTGCCTTCAAAGATTGGCAACAAATTTCAAGTAGTCAAGGATACCACACCAAGAACCTACTTCTCATAAAAGGTAATTAGATGCCTATGTTCATCCCAGTTTACGGGTATGCTCTTGCCTTCTGGGTGGAGAAACCTGTTGAAGTTGTCATCATTCCATGAGCATCTCCGAAATATCTAGCCAGATTGTTCTGTGAGTGTTCAGTTTCATATCTCCCACCCTCCCGAGACCAGGAGCAGCTGGATTCCATCCACTCATTTACTTCTTTATTCTCAAACAAATAGTAGTTGTCCTGTGGCAGGCAAGGTTCTAGGCTGGGATGACGCCTGAGACGTGATCCCTGCCTCATGGAGCTCCCAGTGCTGCAGGAGGATGGGCACAGACACAAGGAATCCATATACCAAGTGCAGGCAGAGAAGTGCATGGGGAATGTGGGGGTAGCACGGAGGAACAGAGGGTGGGCTTTGTGGTAGGTTGTGTTCTTGTTTGCAAATACACAAGCCTTTCTCTGGGGCAAAGACTGTACTTCCCTACCCTATTAATGTCAGGCTTGGCTATGAGACTTGCTTTGGCCAGTTAAGTGATATGAATCATTTAGAGTCAGAAGCTTTAAAACGAGCCTATAGGCTGCTACATTCTTTCCTTTCGCTCTTTGCCAGGACGACCAGCACATATTCCAGGTTGTTCTATCAGTCTGGGTCCTGGAGTGGAGCTGACATGTGACGGTCATGTCGAATAAGCATGAAATAAATTGTTGTTTAAAGCTCTTGAAGTTTTAGGGCCATTTGTTACTACAGCATAACCTGGTAAATTCTGACAGATACACTTTCATTTGTCTTTATACCCCAGTGTCTGGCTCTTGGTAGCCACTTCGTAAACATTTGTTGAATGAAGAACTGAAGGGATTAGATCAGCTTGAATGAGAGAGGGAAAGTGAGGAAGAGAGGCTCAGTGGTGTCTGGAGGGCCTCGTGTGAAGTTCAGCAAGAGCTTGGCTGAATTTATTGGGAAAGGCTCACAGTGCCTCTGTTTCCCTTATGTCTTCTGTTTGCTTGCCATGTCACCAGCAAGCTTTGGAACCTGACTCTACTGATTGGCCAGAAAAGAAGCAACATTAAAAAGATATTGGGTAGTTCACAAAATCATTGGGCAGGGGAGTCATTGCTAGAGAAGCAGACTTGGGGCTAAGTTCCCAAGAATAGCACTACAGAACTTCTCAGAGAACGCAGTGCTTCCCAGCTCCATTAAGAAGGGTAAAAATCGTGGCTTAAAGAATATAGAAATCTACCTCTCTTTCATCTAACAGTTCTAAGGGGAGCAGTCTAGGTCAGCGGTCATCAGGGACCCAGAATGCTTCCAAGTCATTGTTCTATCATCCCTCAGGGCATTGCCATCATACAGATTATCACAGCTGGGTGGCTTCCGTATCTTGGTTCTAGCCAGTGGGAAGAGAGAAAAGGAGGCACAGTCACAGTCTTACTCTAACCTGAAAGTGGCATGTGACACTTATGCTCATATGTCATTGGTGAGAACTAGTCACATGTCAACATCTAACTCTGAGGGACATGTAGTCTAGTGAGGCAGCTGTGTATCCAGAAATAGTTCTATTAGTATGTGTGTAAGTCAGAGATCACTGCAATAATGGTGTGTAACAAACTACTTCTAACCTGGTGGCTTTTAAACAATAAGCATTTATTCTCACTCTCAGGAATTTGCATGTTGACTGCTGTTCAGCTGACCTGAGCTAGGCTGAGCCAGAAGGCTCTGATTAAGGCTATAGGCTGGCTGGGCATGGCGCCAGGCTGTGGGTTGGGCTCGACATATGTTTGTTCTGGGGCCCAGCCTGAAGGGCAGTGTGTCTTTGTGGCATGTTCTCAGAAGTGCACAAGAGTGAGCAGAGATGCTCAGTCTCTGGAGACTCAGCTCAGAAATGCCACACTGTCACTTTCACCCACATTCCAGTGGCTAAAACAGGTCACATGACCAAGCCCAACATCAACAGGGCAGGGAAAATACTCTGTCTGCTTTATTGGGAGATACTGCCAATGGCTCACGGAGTAGAAGTATGGGAGTGTAATTCTAATACAGGGAAAGCACTAATAATTGAGAACCATAATTCAATTCACACCCTATGAATGAAAGGGATAATGTATTTTGATGGACAGCTAGAAATCTCTACCTCATCTAACTTTTTCATCTCTTGGCATTCATAGAATTTGCATAGCACACCGGGATGAGTTGGGAAGAATTCGTGGCCATCAATATGGGACTTGGAGAAAAAGCTCTGTGTATATTTATAATATAATATTTATTATATTTATAATAAGATTATTATAAGATAGATAAAATACAAAATATTAGGGAATATATGAAATATTAAACTTCTAAATAAACTGTTTTCAATTTTTAATGAGAAACTTAAGTTTACTTTTGTGACATGAATTGTTTCATTGAGCTATAATTCATATATAAAAACACATCCATTTAAAGTGTATAATTTGACGACTTTTGACAAATGCATGCATGACGTCTTTTAGATACCAAGTTTTATGCTTGAAACGGCTACTGTTAAGTCCTGTGGAAATTTCTCATGGTAATAGTGATAGATTTTAAATGGTGGGTTTAACCATATAGAATTGCCAATATTAAGCCATCCTTGAAATGCAAAAATGTCAATTTCATATGGTTCAACTTAATATAATTAAACTTTGTCTAATCAAGTACAGGAATACTTTGGGGATATTGCGGGTTTGGTTCCAGACCACTGCAATACAGCAAATATTGCAATAAAGTGAGCCACACAATTTGTTTTGTTTCCTAGTGCATTAAAAGTTATGTTTACATCCCATAGTAGTCTATTAAGTACGCCATAGCATAATATCTAAAAAATAATGTACATACCTTAATTAAAAAATACTTTATTGCTAAAACATGCTAATGATTATCTGAGCCTTTGGTGAGTTGCAATTTTTTGCTAGTGGTTGCTAAATGTTGGGGTGGCTGTGGCAATTTCTTAAAATAAGACAACGACAAAGTTTGCTGCACCAATTGACTCTTTCAAGAAAGATTTCTTTGCGGCACGCAAGGCTGTTTGACAGCATTTTATCCACAGAAGTCCTTTCAAAGTTGGAGTCAGTCTCTCAAACCCTGCCCCTGCTTTATCAACTAAGTTTCTGTAATACTCTAAATCCTTTCCTGTCACTTCAGCAATGTTCACAGCATCTTCACCAGGAGTAGATTCCATCTATAGAAACCGCTTTCTTTGCTCATCCACAAGAAGCAACTCCTCACCCTCTCGAGTTTTATCATGACTGCAGTAATTCAGTCACATCTTCGGGGTCCACTTCTAACTCTAGTTTTCTTTCTATTTCCACCGTATCTGCAATTCCTTCCTCCACTGAAGTCTTGGGCCCCTCAAAGTCACCCATGAGGGTTGAAATCAACTTATTCCAAACTCCTATTAATGTTGATTTTTTTTTTTTTGAGTTAAGATCTAGCTTTGTTGCTCAGGCTCAAATGCAGTGGCCTCATCGTAGCTCACTGCAACCTCAAACTCCTAGGCTCAAGTGATCCTCCTGCCTCAGCTTCCTGAGTAGTGGGACTACAGGTACATGCCACCATGCCCGGCTAATTTTTCTATTTTTTTGTAGAGATGGGATCTTGCTCTTGCTTAGGCTGGTCTCAAACTCCTGATCTCAAGCAGTCCTCCCACCTTGGCCTCTCAAACTGCCAGGATTACAGGCATGAGCCACCGTGCCCAGCCCCTAATGTTGGTATTTTGAACTGTTTCATGAATCAGAAATGTTCTTGATGGCATCTAGAATGGTGAATCCTTTTCAGAAGGTTTTCAGTTTAGTTTGCCTAAATATATCAGAAGAATCACTATCTTTGACAGCTACAGCCTTATGTATTTCTTAAATAATAACACTTGAAAGTTGAAATTCCTTCTTGATCCATGGGCTGCAGAAAGGATGTTTTGTTAACAGGCATGAAAATAACATTAATCTCCTTGTATATCTCCATCAGAGCAATAAAATGAAGTATGCCTGTGTTTACAAATAAATTGAAGCTTTTGTCTTCAGCACATAAATATACTAAGATACTAATCCTAACAGTTCATTAGTAAAATTGACTAGTCATCACATCTGAACTATTTTAACTTGATTTCTCCAAAGTTGGCATTTTGCTTTGAATACATAATACTAGTTAATTCACACACACACACACACACACACACACACACACACACACACACGTTTTACACATTTTTAAATTTTAAAAGTTTAAAAGTTTCAATTTAACTTCAGGTACACAAAAATGTCAGTTAAACTCCTGTATTTAAGCTAAGA
>CAUYSK010031795.1:0-33080 GCA_963575035.1 Avahi laniger
TGGGACTGTGAATTAGTACAACCTCTATAGGAAACAGCATGAGAATTACTCAAAGAATTAAAAGTAGACCTACCATTTGATCCAACAATCCCAATACTGGGTATCTACCCAAAGGAAAAGAAGTCATTTTATCAAAAAGACGCCTGCACTCAAATGTTTATTGCAGCACAATTCAGAATTGCAAAGATGTGGAATCAACCCAAGTGCCCATCGATTCATGAGTGGATTTACAAAATGTGGTATATGTATAGCATGGAGTACTAGTCAGCCATAAAAAGGATGAATTAATGCCTTTTGCAGCAATTTGGAAGGAACTGAAGATCATTATCCTAAGTGAATTATTTAGACAATGGCAAAACAAACACCGCATGTACTTGCTATTAAATTGGAACTAACCGATGAGCACACATGTGCACAGAGGGAAGTAAAATGCAGTGGAAATCAAGCAGAGGGGAGCAGGGAGGAGGGGGAGGCAAAAACCTACCTAACAGGTACAATGAACCCTATTTGGGTGATGGGCAAACTTACAGCCATGACTGAAGCATTATGAAAACTATCCATGTAACCAAAAACATTTGTACCCCCTTAATATTTTTAAATTAAAAAAATTTTTAAAAAACTGGATAAATTTTTAAAAATTTATAAACAACAGAAATTTATTTCTCATAGTTTTGGGGAAGTCCAAGATCGAGGCACCAGCAGAGTTGGTGTCTAGTGAGAGATGCTTTGTCATAGACAGCACCTTCTAGCTGTGTCCTCACTGGGTGGATGGGGCAAGGCAGCTCTCCGGGGCCTCTTTTATAAGAGCACTAATCCATTTATGAGGGCTCTTCCCTTATGACCCAATCACCTTCCAAGGGCCCCCACCTCCTGTCACCTTGGGGGTTAGGATCTCAACATACGAATTTTGTGGGGACACATTCAGATCATAGCAGGCCCTGAGCAAATACTGCTTCTTGCTGTTCCTATTGCTAATTTCAAGGCTAATTTCAATTAGTCTTGGCTAGATTATGGTGATTCTGTCTTCTCTGAACCTGTTTAACCAGGTCAGTATTAAACAGTTTATGTTTGGTTTTGGGTGAATAGTCAGCATAGATATCTTTAATAAATCCGCTTTGCTTTTGGGGGAAAAAAGGTAATTTTTGATGTTCCTTTTTCCCTCCAAGCCATCCTTCCCTCTATAAGGGAAGAAGAATTTTTTTTTTTTTTTGAGACAGAGTCTCACCGTGTTGCCTGTGCTACAGTGCCGTGGCGTCAGCCTAGCTCACAGCAACTTCAAACTCCTGGGCTCAAGCGATCCTACTGCCTCAGCCTCCCGAGTAGCTGGGACTACAGGCATGCGCCACCATGCCCGGCTAATTTTTTCTGTATATTTTTAGTTGTCTGATTAATTTCTTTCTATTTTTAGTAGAGACGGGAGTCTTGCTCTTGCTCAGTGGTCTCGAACTCCTGAGCTCAAACAATCCACCCGCCTCGGCCTCCCAAAGTGCTAGGATTACAGGCGTGAGCCACCGTGCCCGGCCAGGAAGAATTTTTTAAAACCTTTACACAAACCAAGAATTGTAAGTTCCAGATTTTAAAAACACTTATTTGAAAGTTCGAGTATTCAAATCCCTTTCTGGTTTTCCTTGTTTTCACCTGCCTTCTACAAATTTCAGTGCTTATTAGCACCTGTGCCTGAAGCTGGACAAGATAAGGTCAAAGGGGTGTAATTAAAACCGTGACAGCCTCCCATCTTTTTTCTTATTTTTCCTTGGAGGGGTTACCTACTTGGTGAAGTTTCTGTGCTAAGCCAGTTTTATGCATTGAGCAGCATGCCCTTTGATAGATTATCTGTGAATTTCAATTAATCATCTTCTTGGTGTCTCCTTTCACAACAGGAAGTTGAAAGTCGCCTAGACTTCAGATCTTTTTCTTTTGCCTTCCTCTTGAGTCCTGTTGGGATCAAGTTAAAAATGAATTAATGCCGAATTCAGAAGTGGGTAAGTGCCTGGGTCTGTCTTGTCAATCTCGAAGTGCCTGTTATTTTTATATTTCACAGTCAAATAGAAAAGATTTTTAAAAATCTGTCTCCATTAGCACAGATAATTGAGTTTACTATACAATTGATTTTGTGTTGCCCAGTTTCTGTTTTATTTTAAACCCTGCTTTAGCGCCATCAATTTATTTTTCTTGTTTTTAATCTCCAAAGTATTTGTATCTGGGCTGTGGTCAAGATTCACAAAAACCGTCTTGATTAGGTTTCTCATTCATTTATATACCACACAAACAGGCCATGCCTTTGTATTATGGGAATATTTTTAGAAGACTAATGAGGTGGAAGGATTTGTGTTTCATTTCCCTTATTCTCCCTCTATTCAGACACCTGCATTTGCTATTAATTACCATTCCCGTGGCATTCTCACTCTCTCTTCCTTTGTCTGTTGTGCGGTGTTTTAAAATAATATTGAGAGGGAAGCTGGGTGCTGAGGCCTGTATCTACATTGGAATAAATAGTTGTTTTTTCTTGGTAGTTTAACTGAAAGTTTATTTTGAAGTAAGAGCTATTTTGGAACCATTTTAAGGAAATTCTTTTCATCTTTTTCTGCAATCTTTGCGTATCTCTGTAGCTGATCTCCTTTGGTCACCTCATTTTTTTTTTTATCAAGAATTTGAAAAGCATTTGTGACTCATGCATTGTTTCAGAAATAGAAAATTATTTTGCCCACAATCTCTTTTCAATAGTAGGCTCTTGGGTCAAACCAGTGCAAGTCAAATGGGTTTTGCAAATGGCTGATAATCACCACAGCATTTAGAAAAACATTTATTCATGAAAGATATTTTAAAGGGAATATACTTTCTTTTGGAGGTTTAATTTATTGATTTATTTTAAGAAAATTTCTACTGAAGTGTAATGTACATGCAGAAAAGTATACAGGGCACGGTGGCTCCTGCCTATAGTCCTGGCACTTTGAGAGGCTGAGGTGGAAGGATCACTTGAGGCTGGGGGTTTGAGACCAGACTGGGTAATGTGGCAAGACCCCTTCTCTACAAAAAATACAAAAATTGGCTGGGCATACACTTGTAGTACAAGCTACTTAGGAGACTGAGGCAGGCGGATTTCCTAAGACCAGGAGTTTGAAGCTACAGTAAGGTATGATCACACCACTGCACTCCAGCCTGGGCAGCAGAGAGAGATTCAGATTCTGGCTCTAAAAAAAAAAAAAAAGAAAAGGAAAGAGAAGTAGTATACAAAGCATAAGTGTGTAGTTTAGTGAGTTTTTGTAAGATGAACACATCTACACAACCAGCATCCTGATCAAGAAACAGACTATTTCCAGCTCCTCAGAAGTTCCCCTGATGCAGCCCCCATGCCCTGTCCCTGCCCTCAATGGGTAATGACTTGTAGTGCCAGCCATCACATTAGCTCTGCTTTTTGTTGTGATTTATATAAACGGAATCATATAGAAGACTTTTTAGGTCTGTGCGATTCATTCATATTTTGGTGCGTAGTTGTAGTTTGTTTATTCCCACTGCTGGTAGAATTCCATTGTATGAATATGCCAAAATTTATTTTTCCATTCTACTGTTGACAAACATTTGGGTTTTTGCCATTTTGGGCTGTTATATTATGATTAGTGCTGCTGTGAATATTCTTTTATTTTTTTAATTATTTAAATTTTTTTTTTTCCATAGAGATAGGGTCTCATTATGTTGCCCAGGCTGGTCTTGAAGGCCTGGCCTCAAATGATCCTCCCACCTTGGCCTCTCAAAGTGTTAGGATTACAGGTGTGAGCACCATGCCCCGCCTACCGTGAATATTCTTGTACATAGCTTTTGATGAACATACGTGTGCCTTTTTATTGAGTATATAGCCAGGTCAAGTATATAGCTAGGAATAGAATTGCTGGTTCATAGTGTTGATGTACATTTGGCTTTAATTGATTCTCCTAGCTTTAATTGATTCTCCAAAATGGTATTGCCAATTTACATTTCCTCCAGTAGTATATGAGAGTTCTAGTTGTTCTACATCCATACTTGTTCTTTTTCATCTTTTTCATTTTAGCCATTCTGGGGAATGTTTAATAATATCTCGTGATTTTTAGATTGCAATTTATTGATTAGAAAAGAAGTCAGTCACCATTTCCCAGGCTTGTTGGACATGAGGATATGACTTTGATCTTAGTTATGGTCTTTAGTCATTTAAGTCACAGCCGGGATTTCAGTGTTAAACAAACATTAAACGAAAAACTTAGAGGAAAGATTTATCTATATTTATTAAGTTGTAGTATGAACTTCTAGGCCAACGAACACGTCTCCAGATCTCGTTTATTTTATTGTCCCATCATGAGATTTACAACATTGTTTTGAAAGTTTAAGGACACATATGCAAGTAGAAATTCACAGTCTTTCTTTCTAATTCAGTCTTTCATCCCATATTAATTGAGTGAATGTGCTGGCCATCACAGGGGATGCTAACATGAAGAATGTAGTCTCAACCTTTAAGAAGCTCATCTATGTACATGGCAGAGTGAAATGATGCTATTAGGAAGCTTTAAAAATGTACCCAGGAAGAAGGGATTAAGTCCTGTGAGAGGAATACGGGATCATTTCATAAACCTTGAAATGCCTTTGAACTTGACTGTCAAAAAATTTTGTAAGTGAAGGTGGCAGGCATGGGCATTTCCAAAAATGTGGCCCATCTGGGAAATTGCAGGCAGCTCAGAGTGGCTGGATCCTAGGATGTGCAGAGTGATATAGAGGAAGAAAGTTAAATTTTCTTCATATTCAAGGGAGACTGTCAATCAAGAAATACCAAAAACCTCATTAGAAAAAGCAAATTAAACCACATGAAGATACCATTTTTTACTAGCCTATTGACTGGGATTTAACAATAATGTTTGATAAGAGATTATACAGGTAAGTGTGGAGAATAATAGTCTCCATTTATGGCTGGCAGGAGAATAAATTGCTCCAGACATCTGTGGAGGGCAGTCTGGCAATGCAGGTTTCAAAAATTGAAAATGTGCATACTCTGTGACCCAGCAATTCTCCTTTTAGATATGTACCTTACAAATATGCTTATATGTGAGCAAACAGTTGTAACAGGAGAAGATTGGAAATAACCTAAATTTAGGAGAATGTTAAATAAATTATTATCTATCCATTCAGTGGCTTGCCATGAAGCCAGTAAAAAGAATGGGGGAACTTCCTCTGTACTGATGTATCGATACGCAACCACCTCTGAGATATATTGTAAATAGAAAAAAGAATGTGTAAGACAGTGTATTGTATGATAGTATTTATGTAAAAATTGGGGGGAAATGCACAGATATCTGAATAAATAAGTATGAAATTGAGTATATTAATTGCTTCCTGAGAGGAGAATTAGGAGGACAGAGGTGGGAGGGAAACTTTTTATGGTATACCCTTTTATCACTTTAGAATTCTGAACTGTGTGTTACCTATTCAAAATAAATAAAATCCCCCCTCCTTAAATAAAAGGAACGAGATCACAGGGGATTTTGAATGGTAGTCTAGCAATTATATTTTTTAGGATTTATAAAATTTGTTCAGTGCTCTCTTCCCCTTACTCCTCACAATAACCAAGTGAGGAAGCAGTTTTTATTTTTGTTTTACAAATGAGAAAGCTGAGATTCAGGTATTTAAGCAATTTTCACAAAATCATTCAGTGGTTGATATTAGATTTCAGAACATCAAGTGTGTTATTTAAGAAATAATTTACATTTACTGTAATTTTGTTACTAAAAAGACAAAAGGAAAAATACTGGAGTATTTTTAGGCAGAATGAATATATACCAAATAATAGTAGTTGAAGCTTAGTGATTTAAGAAGTGCTTATTAGCAATTTTTATCTCGATATTTATCTGTGTACTCTATTTCCATCATGATCAAGTCTCAGCTATTCAACCTAGATTAGAGCTTGGTTCTAAGTCTCTATCTCATGAAGAAAGAGGTAGTTGAAGGCTTGATGATTTTTTGCTTAGCGTAATATGAGGATTCATTTGTTTTGGGGGTTTAGAACTACAATCCTGTGTTTTTATTGATCGGATGGGAGACATTGGATTTGTTTCTAAATTTTAGATTGATGGTGAATTTTTTCTTTTTTGTCTGTTCTGCTGCGTCTCAAAAGAGTGGATTAATGTGGCTTCAGTAGGATTGGCCCTCTTCTTTCAGAGTATTAAATTCCTTGTATTAGAATCAAAGGGCCTGTTCAAGTATGGAGACTAGAACTTTCCAAAATGGTTTAAATAGCTGTTCTACCTAGTCTTATTTGACCTTATAGCACTAGGCAGACAGAAAATGACTTACTCCAGTTATACTGACGAGCAGATACGACTCATGGATGTGAAGAAATGTGCCCAAGATCTTACTGCTTTAATTGATGGAACAGACTATGGATTCAGGAAATAGAAATTCAGTAGAACAAAGAGAACCTATTTTAAAAAGGAATTTCAACAGACCAGAGAAACTCCATGAGAAGAAAGTAATGGTCGAAGGGTAAAAGAGTTAAAAGAGAAAAAAAAAAAAAAGATGAATTTTCCCATAGAGAAACAAAACAGTATATCTTCATTAGAAAATATAATTTTATTGTTAAAATAAAATTACAGTAGCTAAAAGACAGATGGAATCACAAAATATAGAAAAAGGCCAGTTTCACAAGGAAGAATACGAAAAATCCAAAAGTTTTAAGTTTAACAGTGAGACCAACTTTATAAACATAAAACCTTCTCTGAGAAACATATGCAGTATGCGCACAGGACGAAGGTAAAGGGAGGTGCCCGTCTGGGAGTCAAGAGGACATGTGAAAATGGCAGCAGACGTTGTAGTGTTTTACTCTTCAGTTCTTCGTAACGACAAATACATGGAATGGGGTGGTGGGAGATAAAGCCAGAGTAGAGAAAACTGATGCAGGATTGTTTTTAAAAAATTAACTGTATTCTAATCTGAGCGGCCTGATGCCATAGTGAATAAGCCAGTTCTATCCACTGGCATATTGCTCAGATGTGGGAATATCTCAGAAGAACAGGAAAGGGTGGGTTAGCTGGGAGCCAGCTGGTACCCTTGAGGCTGGGTCAGGGATTGCCCCGGGTCAGGTTTTGCAGTATATTTTAATCACAGGCGGTTTGGTTGAAGCTTTCATGACTAAATGGATCACATGACCAAGTGGGTTCAAATAAACAAATATATATTTATTTGTTTATAAGGCAAATACATGCTACATGATTTTACATAGAATGTCAAAGTCCTCTCTGATAAGGTGACATTTGAGATGAAAGAGGGGAGGCACAGACTACACACCGTCTGGGGAAAGTGATCTAGATAGAGGAAACAGAAAGTGTAAAGGCCCCGAGGTCACCCCAATAGCCCGTCCTTCTTCACAGAGTAGCCAGGGAGAGTCACTAGAATGGAAGCTTTATGAGGACAAAAACTCCCTCTGTCTAGTCCACCACTATATCCCCAGCTCCAGAAAAATTCCCAGTACATTGTAGATGTGCAGTCTATTTTTGTTGGTGGAATAAATGAATTGCCAAATGACACGGTGGCACCCAATCTCTTTATGGAACGGTTTGTTTTTTGCCTTATTCGTGGGGAATTAACTGACAAATTAATCTGCTGCTGGCTTTAAGCAAATTCATGAGTGATTAGACTGTAACAATTTATTAATTAAAAAAAAATTTATTGGTAGCCTCTTGTGTGCCAGACACTGTTCCAGTGCTGGCAGTATGTATAGCAGAGAGCAAAACAAAATCCCTGCTCTCAGGAAACTTGAGATACGGCTAACTCCTTGGCAGAGCTGGCCAATGGTTGGACATTGAGAATCAAGAAGTAGCCAAGGCACAGTATGGATCTTCGAGGTCGTGATTATGGAGGGCACCGTCACATTGTCCTCATCTGCCCTGTTGCCTCACCCTTTCCTCTAGTCTCGGATCCATCCCTTTGGTGTGTCGGCAAGAACCCTTGGCCGTAAGGACCACTTATCAGACTCTCTGTGATACTTCTTAACGCTCTTTCAAAAAAACTCTCTCAAGGTGTCTTCCATCCTTATAATTTCTAGGTAACGTGGTTTGGTTACTATATTCCTGCTAAAAATTTCCAAGTTCGAAATTAGAGAGAGAGTGTCAACGCAGAATGACTTTTTGTTTGTATGTTTGGGATCCAAGTCTTTAATTCTTTTTACTGTGCTATTGGATAGAACCTAAGTTTATTTTCAAGAGACAGGGTAAAGAGGATTGCAGAATTTGCCTCTTTATAACCATTCCTCCTCCCCTTTTTCTTCTGATTTGTGTGAGAGAATTGGCCAGGCAGCCCTGAATAATATGGTTGGAATGGAGAGAGCACTGTTGGTCTAAATGCTTTCTTTGGAGCAGAAATGCTGGGGTGAAGTACGTCTCTAGTGGATGTGTTCGTGTCAATTCAAGTAGTGTAAATGATTCTTGGAGTAAGAGTAGCAGTGACAGCATTCATAATTATGCAGAACTTTTAAGACTATTTTGGTTTGATGCCTTACCTTGGAACTAAAAGATTTTGACATCCTATGGAAAAAGGATAAAAAATAACAGTCTCTTTTGGTACAGAGAATAAATAACTTCATGTCTAAAAATATCTCAATTTGCAAAAAAAAAAAAAAAAAGAAATTAATCCAGAGTGTTTGACTAGACAGATTTTTCAGTGCTTAATGAATCAGCTAAATGACTTCTTGGGCTCAGGGGAGTATTTTTGCTTGAGTGACTGTATATTTGGAAATTATTGCTACTTTGTTTGCCTAAATGAAAACTGTAGTTTTTGGAGAGAGTGAAAGAATGGAACACCATGAAATAGGAAGGCAGTCTTGGATGGAGAAAAACTTCACGTGGACCATTTGGGGCTCCTATTGCCCATGTACCCAGACCCTTTGTCTGAGTATTCTAAGGTTCATCTAGTGACTGAGGAAGTGTTCAGACTGTTTATCACTGTTGTTATGTTGATTAGTGTGAAGATTACTTTCTTCATGAGCTGTTTTATGCCATATTTTGTAGCAAGAGCTATCCTGGGTTACATGCTACATCTTTCTATTCGTGTTATTGAACATTAAATGGCGTTGACCGTTTATTAAATGTAGCCTCAGTTGCTCCTTGGTCTAAAGTGACTTGGAGTTGTATTTTCATTCATTCATTCAGCATTGACTGAGCACCAACATGCCAGGACTTGAACTAGGTAGTGGGTATAAATCTGTAGCTTCTGCTTAAAGTGAGCCTCCTTCCTTGGCTGTGACCTAGTTGATCAGTGATACAGTCTGTTTCCTAATGTGCCTAATTCTTTTCCCAATAATCTATTTGGTTTTCATACTGAGAGTGATGATAAGTGCTCAATTAAGAAACATTTATTTAAGATGAATATTGAAAATCTGATCATAATTCAGCAGACATGCAATACTTTAATGAGAGACATTTAAACCCAACTTCTGAGCAGCCTTTTCTGCAGGGATAGGAAATGAGAACCTGCTGATATAATTTTTCCTCAAAGAAATTCTGGGGAAGAGTTGCTTTGTTTGGAAAGATATGGGCTAACTCCCTGGCAGAGCTGACAAAGGGTTGCTTATTGAGAATCCAGCTATATAGATGGGCTGCCTGAATAATTAGAGTGGTGAACAAAACTAGTCAAGTGAAGATTTTAATCTTTTTATCTTTTAAGGTAGTGTCATGTTTGAAAAAGCCCATAGTTATTTTAAGTGAGGTGGGAGAGGACACGGAATGGTGGGGAATTGTGTGGGGAAATATTTTAAATCTGGGAACCTTAAACAATGGTACTTTTGTTCATAGACTCAGCTAATGGCTTGCGTATTGGTAGGGCTGGAAATCCTGGAAATAACCTAACTGTAATCTCCATAGTGATGATGTAATGCACAGAGATAAGAACATTGTGGGAATTTGCCTATGACTATGCATCTGCCTGGGTGAATTGCATTGGCTGGATGAAAAATGTGAGTACCTGGCCCTCGGAGGTGGTTCATATGAGGTTCTTTCCTTATTGGTAGAGCGACATCTGAAATTTGATCCAATTTCAGGTTATCCCTTTAAGGATATTAAAAATAATTTTTTAGATATGGAGGATTAGAATGTACCTTCTGAAGTTTCTGAGGTTTCAGTGTGCTGCAGTGCATTGTGTTGAGTGCCAAGTGACCTAGATAACCAGGTATATGCTTAGTGGTCATGTGACATTGGGCAGAACTTAAGCCTTGTGGGCCTCAGTTTCCCTGTCCTTTAAATAAAAGGTTGGACTACTTATGTTTTGGTTAGCTTTTAAAATTTTTTTTTTCTTAATTCTGTTTAGATTATAGATCCTAACCCACATCACATATTAGCCTGTTGAACAAAATTTTGTGCATCATTCCTGTGTCTGGGCAGGTCAGGTGTCTCCTGACTTGCATCCTAAGATTTTACTTGTAACTGAGCTCCTTTCTCGAAGCTTGAAAGCATGGCCAGGAGGAGGCCTCTCCACATTCATTCCTGTCCTTCCTTTTAGTTATTTGGTGATATAATCCAGTTAATAATATCCCTAAGAAGTGTTGCTATCAACAATACTAAAGCTCTCTGCAGTCTCATTCATGTTTGAAGAAAATGATCCCTTTTTATGTTCTAAAAAAATGGAAATATTTGAGATCTCACTGGAAGTGTTTATTCATTCAAGCTGAAAGGTAGACCGTGGGTGTTCTGATTTGGAAGAGCTTTTGCAGCAGGTTTATGTCTAGAGCGTTTTGTCCCTGTTTATTTGGGTTTGTTTAGACTGAAATTAATAAGAGTTTTTCTTGCAAGCTGTGAGGATCATTAATACAGGTTTTCCCCTGGGGTGCATTTTGTCAGCCCTTACATGGAAGAAAGAAGTAAAGAATATTTTTTCTTTAATCTCAAAGCTTACATCTTTACCATTAAATTGGGGAACTTGGGAAAAGAAAAAGAACATCCTTTGTGTGTTTGTGTGTGTGTGTATGTGTGTGTATGCACAACAATAAAGCTTAAGTCATAAACACTAATAGTCTTGTGTCTTTGTAAACCAGATTTCTTTCCTGACTCTCAAAGTGTTTTTATTTTTTGTATTATCATTTATAGTCATGGACTTTATGTATATATGTAATAATATTCAGTGATTTTTTTGGGGGGGGTGAGTTTGTCTTTACTTTTCATTTTTCCCTATTTTTGACCAGAAGGGATATGAAGTTAAATATAAATTCTCTATGCATAATTGAGAAAGTGATTTTAATTTACTTTCTACTTGAGCAAGGAGTTGCTTTTATTTGAAGGCATTTTTGTTAAGAAACTTGAAAAAAAAGGCCACCTAAGGATCTCAATATGTTAGATCATTAAAAAAGATTTTTACAAGATTTTGATTGATTTCTTTCACAGTCTAATTCCGTAATCCTAGATTTCTTTTTCTCTTCCCACTTTCCATCCTCTGATACCGCAATCATCAATAACCGGTGTTAGAAGAGTCTTTCTTTTTTTTTTTTTTTGAAACAGAGTCTCACTGTGTTGCCTGGGCTAGAGTGCCGTGGTGTCATCTTAGCTCACAGCAACCTCAAACTCCTGGGCTCAAGCGATCCTCCTGCCTCAGCCTCCCGAGTAGCTGGGACTACAGGCATGCGCCACCATGCCCGGCTAGTTTTTTTTATATATTTTTAGTTGTCCGAGTAATTTCTTTCTAATTTTAGTAGAGACGGGGTCTCGCTCTTGCTCAGGCTGATTTCGAACTCCTGAGCTCAAACAATCTGCCCGCCTCGGCCTCCCAGAGAGCTAGGATTACAGGCGTGAGCCACCGCGCCGCCGAAGAGTCTTTCTTTATTGGGGTCTGTGGAACAGGAAGGGAGGGAGATTGTTGATTTGAATATTAAACGAGAAAATAATTGTGGGGCTTGGATATAATTTCATATAAATGCAACTTTTTTCTATTAATTAAGATTTAAGGCTTAACTTTATATAAATATGAGACTTAATTTTTTTTTTCCAACTCAGATTCAGTCTCCTATGATTTTGTAGCTTGCCTTTTAGCTGTTGGGCATTGAGTTTAAATAGGCCTTTGCGGTAACTTGAATCCAAATTACATAACCACTTTAATTCTGCACAGACTTGTTCTGAATGATTCTCTTTCTTTCCCCAAGAAGCTTTACGTGTTTTGTATATTAAATTAAATTGTTTCTGCTTTTCCCCTTTTGAGAATTTTGATATATGTAACTTTTTCTGCCTTGGATCTCAAGTTATAAGTTCTAGTTGTAAGGGCTTAAATGAATATTGATACAGGCATTTTGATTCTCTAGAAATCCTCTTTCACCACTGTGTGTGTGTGTGTGTGTGTGTGTGTGTGTGTGTGGGTGTGTGTGTATTTTTGTGTGTATGTGTCAAGGTGAATGGATGTGTGTTCCTGGAGCCTTGATTGCATTACTAATGTTTTTTCTGGTAAAGAAATGCAGTGTAGGAAAGTTATGTGTTTCCTTAGGAACTTTTGTGCTGGCACTGGATGCTGCTACGAATACTTTTTATGACCTGGCTTGAGAACCTAATCATTTTTAGTAGCGTTTCTGTGGGATTGCAGATCCAGAAACAGATCACAAACTCCAAGCAGTTGATTTACAAACATACTTTGAAGCATAAGGCATTGTTGAAATGAAGGCTGTTTAAATAATCTGCTGAGGCCTGGGCTCAGTTTGGGTTCCCATGAAAGCAGACCCTGAAGCAAGGAGATGGGTACAAGTAGTTTATTTGGGAGGTGATCGATCCCAGGAAGCAGGGGTGAGGGAGCAAGGAGAGAGGCAGGAAAGGAGAACAAGTCAATGTCAGAGTTTGTTGTGAAGGTGGATGGCGTAGGGAGTCTGAAAGAAAGAAGTTATGACATTTACTTGGCTGCCATTGTAGCCACCTGCTTGAGGCTATACCCTGGGCCATCCATGTTCCCACCCTTCTGGGCTACTCTTGCCTTCAGGCTGAGTTAGCCCAGAGCTTCAAAGAAGGCCCTGGGGACAAAGAGATAGCTGTGCTACCCTACTCTGAACTCTCTGCCAAAGGGATGGCTGAAATCAGAGCTGGGCTGAGAAATATGTCAGGGACATCATGAGTATCTGCTGCAAACATCCAGAACGGATTGATTGTATACAGTACAGCCAACCTATTTCATTAAATAAAGACTATATTAATTGTAAGAGCCACCATTAATTTACATACCACCAAGAAAGAAAATGTACCACTGAGGAAGAAGTATATGCTGCCCAGTAAACTATGATGGCCATTAAATGAGGGACACACTTAATATCAGAGATATTAAAGACGTGGGAAAAAGCATGTCTTAGAATTGGTGAAACCCAGTGAAACTATGCTGTAGGTCTGTATGTCCTGTTATGTTAAGATGTGTAGAATAACATTGCTAAGCATTCCTGTAAAGTAGAACCTGAAAATTGCAGGTTATACGATGGTATGTAAAAGGTGATTCATTAAGAGGAATGAGCAGATTGATAAATTCTAGGCAGATTTACACTGAACAGCTAACATTAATAATCCCCACTGTGGTGAGATTAGTAACGATATTTTCATGGCGAAGATGCACATGGTGCAATGAAATTGACAAAGAAGAAATAAAGAAAGAAGTAGAGGCTCAGAGAAATCTTATTTTATAGAGTCTTTTTGTAAGTAATTGACAGATCATGAAGGTCAGGTCTAAAACCTTCTCCTGGAAATTGGTCAATTAATTACTATTTCTGTTGACTAGGGAGCAGCATTGTGATTAGGAACAGCTGGTTTCCTACGATGAATCATATGCAACCATAACCTTTGTGTACACACCTCAAAAGGAATTTTTCACAGGGAATCCCCCATCTACCCTCCCAATTAAGATGCTTCTAATCCCTTTCCCACCCTTGATGATAGAGGCTTAATGAGACTTGCTGGCTTCAGTATTAGCCTAGGTAGACAAATGCCAAACAAAGACGTAGAATTTAGGATTCTGAGATCTTTAATAGATGATTTGGGAATTACTTACTCAAAGAAAAGATAGAGGCTTCTTATTTCATAGAATGGATAATAGAATCTCAGAGTTGGAAGAAGGGATCTTAAATATCATCCAGTCAAATGCACTGATTCTGTAGTCTCCTCCACAACTTTGCTGACAGATACTTGCCTCTGAAAGGTTTTTCAGTGACTCAGTACTATTGCCCCAAACCCATTCTAGCTGGAGCTATTGAATTGCTAGCAAGGTCTTTTTTAATAAGGTAATTCTGCTTGCTTTGACTTCTACCCATAAGCCCAGGTCTGCCTTCTGAAGTAAAATAAGTCTGACGTCTTCTGCACAGCAATACTTCAGATATGTGAAAATAGCTCCCTTGTCTTCTCCTAAGACTTTCTTTTTTAGACTATCATTCCCAGACTTGAAACCACTTGAGAGTTTTCTGTCTTCTCTCTGTCTTCAGTAGCTACGGGAGACTGTGATTTCCTGTAATCTGCCCTCGTTGTTAGCTCCAGCCCAAGGGATTTCTCTGTAGGTCTGTGAGATTGCTGTGTGGTATTTGGTAGGTTTTATTTCCGTAGGAAGATTTAGAAGTGAACATTGGATTTTTTTTTTAAATCCTTATTATTCTTCAAGTTTAGTCTGTAATACAGTCTGTTTCATCTTTGACACACAGGGAATGAATGGAGATCTTTGGGGCCATTATAGTGTCAAATCACCAACACCCATCACAGAATCTGGCACATGGGTAGTATGTGAGGAATATATATATATATATATATAAAATTTATATATATATACATATACATGTATACTATATATGCACACATATGTATTACTTGTGTTAAGATTATAGTTTAGTTTATAGCTTATTTCTAATGTTCAAATTTCAGGAAATATTATGCTATCTACTTAGAAATAGTGACTCCTAGATATTTTTGGCAATATTTGACCTCCTCCCTCCCCATATATTAGTAGATAAGTTGTTGGTATGGTTAGGGATAAAACAGTATGCTAAAAATGTGACTTTGAGATTCATTTCTTGTTAGTGGCTGTGGAAAGGTGTTTTCTATGAAATACGAGTTATGTAACTTTCAGGGGCAGCCACTAGGGGAACGAAAACCACAGTTGGGAATGCTGCTCTGGAGGTTTCTGGTCCTTCAGCAAAGCCAGGATGCACGTGTTCTGTGGGCTGATTCCTTCTGGAGACCATGGAATTATGCCTGGAAGAGCTTTATTCAGAGAATTTCCTAGCTGTCTTTTATTCTATTTTAATACATTTTTGGAAGGCAGGGGATATTGACTAGTAACATCCCACACATTTATAGAAATTCAGTTTTGCTTTTGTTTTCTAAATGCTACTTTACAGAATTATAGAAGTCTTTCTTAGAAGGGACCTTAGAATCTTTGAGTCCAACAACACCTTGACTTAACCATTATCGAGGATGGGGAACTTCTGGCTTTGTTTTTAGACAGCTCTAAACCTTACTAGAGCTCAGCAGTCCAGCCTCCCGTGGTACAGATTGTTTTCCTTGTTTTAGCAGTTTAAAGATACGAAAGAGGCAAGAATAATGAACAGTAACGCTCATCCTTTTTATTTTGAGCACCAACCAAACAGCAAAGCTTTATTGGATGCCTGCTGGGTGCTGTGGGAAAGGGTTCTTATGAAAGAGATGGAGTCCGTTCCTCTTTCTCTCTCTCAACCACCGCCCCCTCCCACACCTCACACCTGCTACTACAACTTACGGATCCAAAGTATGTCGTGAAAAGTGAAGAGAGCAGAGGAGGGAGAAATCTTTGCCACTCAGAATGGGCAAGGTGGACCCTGAGTCTGCCCTTAAGAAATGGGCAGGACTCCTGTGGTTGTGAGGGCTTTTGTTGCTTAAGAGTCCAAAGTCCAAAAGCTGTTCAGTAACCTTCTTGTTAAGCTAATCAATTAGTTAAACTTAGCTTATTTAACTAAGATATTAGTACTAAGCAAAATAACAGATATTTCCCTCGTAATATCTCTTACCTAGAATATAGTATTTTACTCAACCACAATTCTTAACTAATTGAAACTTACGTATTTAAGTACTGTGGGAGTTTTGACAAATGGCCAGTTCACCCATTGATAGGTAGACTCTGTGTACCCTCTTCTCAAATATGAGTTTGTGTCTACTTCAACCAATAAAAGTATGGCAAAATAACTCTATATGACTTCCAACACTAGGTTGTAAAAGGCCATTTAATTTCCACCTGCTTCTCTGGCGATATGAGTACTGAGGAAGCTAACTGCCAAGTAGAAATATGACTACTCTGAGAGAAGCCAGTGTAGGCACTCCAGCTGACCGCCACATCAACTAACTCCCAGCCCTGGGAGGGGGCCTTCTTGGACACCCACTTAGTTGAGCTTTCAGATGACTCCAGCCCCACCTGGCATGGCATCTCATCATAATCACACAATAGACCCTCAATCAGAACTGCTCAGCCCTGCCTTTCTTGAATTCTTGACCCTTCAAATTATGAGTCAAATAAAATGGTTGTTTATAGCTAAATTTTGGGGTGCTTTGTTACATAGCAATAGTAATTGGAACAATTACTAATAAATAAAAATATTTAAAATGAACCATGTTATACATATCTCTAAAATGGATTCTTCACTGTGCTCTTTCTCTGAACAGAGGCCAAACATAATTTGGACCTCTTATGAATGAGTGTCTTACGTGTTACGTTGTAGTTAATGTCATGTCCTCAAACTATAAGATGAGTTGCAAAGGGACTTGACTGCTCAGTTTATCACAGTCTTATATGTACTTCTAGTTTTGTTTTGTTTATTTCCTCGCTGCCAGTAATCATTTGACCATGTCTGAGTGTGCTACCTTCAACATGTTAAACCATGTTTGGAATCATTGTGTTCAAATTTGGGTACTACATTTCACGAAGGATGTTTTCAACAAATATTTGGTGAGTGCTTACTTCACGTCTGGCCTTGTTCTAGGTGCTAGACAAGATGCTAAGCTTCAAGAAAGCAGTGATTTTTGACACAATGCATCTCCAGTACCTAAAATGATACCTGGTGTTCACTAAGTCTCTGTTGATTAGAGCACATGCTCACAATGAAGTCTGTTTTTAGAAGAGTGAATAGAATGGTGAAGGAGCTGGAAATCATGTTTTAGGAGAATGAGTGAATTAAATGGAGATGTTTAGCCTGGGGAAAAGTTGATTGAAGGAGGGAAGGATTCTCACGTGGAAGAGAAACGATGCTCGATTTGAAATAAAGTGTTTTTCTTTTTTGTCTCTTTATTATCAAGTAATAAAGAGTAGTAAAGTCTTAGGTGGAATTTACCATCAAATTGCAGTGGTGGTAGTGGTTTTGGTTTAAGAATACTGCTTGCTCAAATACAAAAAAAACCTAATCATGGAATTCATCAGAAAAAGAAAATCAGATGTTGACTCCATTAGGCCAGAATTATTGCTTCATGTTTTGCAGTTTCTAAAATATTTTTTTGATAATGATGTGATACATGTCGGTTGTTCATTTATTTAAAATGTTGCTATTAAAGAGAATAAAAAGGGCCTCATGGAGGAGTTATGTACCTTGCCAGATGAGAAAAGTACAAATACCATTTTGTGGTACAAACCTTTGGATAAATCGTGCATACAGAAGAACATTTGGCATTCCTATCTTTTGAAAGGGAGTGGAGGGTCAGATATATTAAGGTTTTAAATTCTTTAATGTTACCATGGCATTTTTAACAACTGGAGTTTCTTCTTAACATCACCCCTGTAGTCTCAGTAAGTTATCAAGAAAGTTTAATGCAAATGAGAAAACAGACGTGTTATAGCTACTTTTGTAACCAGAGGTTGTATCTTAGAATACAAAGAAGCTAATAATCCCTCGATGTCAAGGTCATTTTTTAATCTTTGGTTTCTCCGCAATAAAATTCTTTTCTTAAAATATCTTTGACTTTAGATTGGCAAATTCTTAATTTCTTCCTTGGTTTTCTTTGCCTATTCATGGAAATTATTGACTTATAGTCTATCCATGCTGGGAAGACTGATTAAGTAAAGGATTCTTAATTCAATTATTATTGTTTCTTCCAGTTTGTGTTTAATCTGAAACATAGGGTAAACTTCATAAACTGACTCCTCTGGTAGAGTGCAATGATAGATGTCAAGGAAGATTGAGAATGTACCAACCGAAGGCACATCTGTTTATGTTACTTATTCTTCAACAGTCCATTCCGGTTTAGTCGTGTCATGGTACAGACATAGCACCAAGGAACATGCAAGCTTTTCTTAGAGTCACATTTCCATTTTATTAAATTCTGCCTGCCTGATTTGTTTCAAAATTGAATCTATTTCTTTGCATGACTCTAATAGTAGATGGGTTTCCTTGGAGATATGTATAGATTCAGAGTTATAGTGTTAACTTTGATCTTATCTAGTTTAATGGAATTCTTCTTAGAAAGGTATGCGCTTATTTAGGTCATTAAAATATCCCACCAAAGCAAATATAGAAGCTATGCAGATAAGATTTGAGGTGATCAATTTCTGGTTGTGCCTCAATATAGGGGTGATTTCAGAGTTGGGGGTGGGGCTGGGGGAAATGGTGGCATTTTCAGGTATCAGTCCAGATAGCTTCTCCAAAAGGAGAGACCATGTGGATCAATGTACCTGGCAAATCCCTGTGCCAGCAGTTTAAGAAATTTGTATTTATTAATAAGAAGTAAAGGATTCTGCTTTTTCAGTTGTAAAACTTTGAACACTTTAGAGAAGTGTAGAGGGAGCCTGGGAGGGAATTTGTGACATCTTGTTCAGAGAAGAATTGAGCCTATTTATTTCCTCTAAACTGTGCCAAATACAGGTGTGCCTTGTTATGCTGAAACCCGATCTGTGGGAATGCAAACTCCCATTCTTCATACATACATAATGGAACAAATCTGACATAAATGCTTGATAGCTATGCTCACAGTCTTCAGGCTGCTTTCTTTAGTCATGCGTTTCAACAAATGTGTGCTCAGACCACTGTATTTACATCTGTGGGTGTGCACATGCCCCCTTTGTCCTGCTTCGTGTTTGCTCACTTCCTTTGTGTTTTTTAAATGTTACAGCAGTGAACCTGCTGATTACTCAACACCAGTTTAGCTTTCCCAGAGGGACAAGAAACTGGGACCCAGGAATGTCATAATGGGCGTGTCCTCTGGATCCAGAATCTTTGGAGAGGGGCCCAACTTAGAGGCTAGAAACCATGTTTGTTATTTTGTTTTGGAATGAAATGACAGAACGAACAGACTAATATGTTTTGTCTTTCCTTTAAGCCTCTAAGATGGAAGCAGATATGTAGAAGCTGCCTCATGGCAGGAGCATTCTTGTCTTTGCTCCCTGTGTCGTGATTTGCTAGAAGCAGAGACTTAAAAAATGAGAGGGTCGGATTCCCGAGCATGAATTTGACGGAGAGCACTGGGCGTGGCACTGCACCAGCGTAATCGCTGCAGGGGCATAAATGAGTTAAATCAGAAGCCGCTGGTGTGCCACAGCAGGATGGACTTAATGATTAAGAACTTAATGATCTATAGTATAACTTAATAGGGGGAAACTGAGGTTCCATTTTACCCCGATGTTTCTTCTAGCCCCAACCTGGTATTCTCTTTGGAAAGGACAACCTTTGCAGGTGGACATTGCCATAGCATTTTGTCTTTGCAAAAAGAGTGACGGTACTGTTCAATTCCTTACACTCCGGCGTTGCGCAGTTTGTAATATAGTCTTTTACGACAGTTGTGAAATTTGAATGGTGACAGGTTGTGTTTTGTTTTGTTTGAGCTCATTTGATTGCAAAGTCTGCCCTGCCCTGACATGAAGCTATTCATGATCTTTATCTAACTTGATAGAGATGTTCACACAGGCAAAATGTTAATGTTTGACTATGAAGTACTCCTCTAGGCCCTGCTTGAGGTGTTATAAAATATGTATGTACCATGTTACCTTTATTAAATTAAAAAAAATTCTGAATATTTCTGGCCTCAACGGTTTTAGAAAAGGGACTGAAAACTTGCCCTTAACAGGAAGAAAGATGGTCATGACCATAGAAACAAGGAAACTTTCGTACTTTGCATTTGTTCTAATTTACTATTTCAGGAACTCAAATACTCTCTGGTTAAGTAGCTGAGAGTTGATACCAGGATGCTCCTATTTTGTTGGTGATCAGTGTGGAATGTGTGGATTATCATGGGACAGAAAAGAGGCATGTGAAGAATCTAAATCCAGGAAACAACAGAAGCAAAGTGTCTGGACAGACATGGATGGCTTCAGTCACCCCTGGCTACGAGTGCACTTAATGCTATGGTCAACAGCAGTGGCTCTTAGCTGTATTAAGCACTATATGTTCATTATATTAGTTTTATGAAAGAATATCTATGATGGCACTTGCCTGTGGTCCTGGCTACTCGGAGGGCTGAGGCAGGAGGATCACTTGAGCCCAGGAGTTGGAGGTTGCTGTGAGCTATGATGACGCCACTGCATTCTACCTGGGGTGACAGAGCGAGACCCTGTCTCAGAAAAAAAAAGAATATGTATACTTAGATTGCCTGATTACCTATTTAGTAAATTTGGTCTAGTTCATTTCATATTGTATTGTATTCCATTGCTTTTAAGTAATCCCACTGCTTTCTTTATAAAGTTCTGAAATAAAAAAAGAAATCCCTTAAGATACTATTAAGGGAAGGCTGCTTGAATCAGTTGGCCTCAATATCCATTTCTGGAGCTGCCCAAAGTGTGTGGAGCAGACACACAGCAGGCCTTATGGAACAGAGCGTATTCCTTCCTGGTGTGTTATATGTTCCAAAGAGAAATGTGAACAAGATACAGCCCCGTGTCCTTAAAAAGACACTAAAGGGTGGCTACTAACACCTGTGAAGCCAGCCCAGCTTGCCTTGCATTTAGATTAAGTGGAATAAAATGTGAGAGTTAGAGGGGGAAGGGGAGATTACAACTTGGGAGGGCCTTGAATGCCAGCACTGCATAGTTGGACTTTATCTGTGCGTCACTGGCTCACAAGTTTTGTGTGTAGAATTCCATGCCATGATGTGTTATACTTGAAATAATTAAGTGTATTATTTTACGCCAGGTTAGATATCTCTTCCACTAGGTGCTGTTATGGACAAGTGGGAATAGGTGTTCAAAGTTACCAAAATTTGAAGGGAGAGAAACTTAAAATGGGGAAAAAGTAACTGTTGCATTTATTTATTTTTTTTCTTTCTGCAATTTGAGAACAGATTGCCTTTGTTTTTTGTGGTGGGAACACCGTGGTCAAGAGCTTGACTTGACAGCAAGTGCCCTGGCGCAGAGGAGTCGCTGCAGGTCTTTACAGAGAGGAATGATGTGTTTAGAGAGGCGCTCTGGGAGGATCAGTTTGGTAACCGTGTATGGGATGGATTGAGTGGGGAGAGCGAGCTAGGTAGGAGCTATTGCAGTCATGTAGGCAAAAAACAATAATTGCTTCCTGAACCTGGCAGGTAGCAGTGGGAATAGAAAGAGAGGAAATGCTGGAAGCAGATACTTTAGGAAATATCTTAGATGCATTTGATTTGTTTCCACTTTTCTCATTTTAGTCCTCAAGGGCACTTGTAAATTGATTAGAAGGAAGACTCAATTAGGAGTTGACTGGGTTTTCTAGGGCCTTCTCAGGGTTCAGGGCAACATTTTTTATACATATGTAAAAGGTTATCTGCCTGAAATGCTTGCTAGGGCTACTAGAATTCTTATTCTTAAAATGAAGAGATGTTCAGAGAGTGGCGTGGGACGTGTCTGCTTTCAGTTCATAGTTGTCTCCTGGTGGCCTTTGAGCTCCTGGCCCGCTGTGCCCATACTGGGGACTCCCCCTGGCATCCTCATTCACTATTCCTCATCTCCTTGGTTTCAGTGACCTCCTGCACCACCTCGGCAACCGCTCAGGGGCCACACCCTAGTCCTGTGACTTCTGAGATGGTTATTTTGCCCTTGTCATAGCTGTCTTTCCCATCTGCTTTCTCTCACTGAAACTGTTCTTCACATGCATCGTGAATGTGTTCCCTTGATCCGTACCCTGTTTTCTCAGCCGGTCTGGGCTTTGCGCCCCATTCTCACTGCTCCCCTGGTGTCCCTGGACTGTGCCGTCAACCCTTTGGATGATCTGTCCCTGGTACCTGTGAGTTCCTCGCCCCGACTTTCCGTCCTACTCATTTCTCTCTCCAGCCTTCATTCAACACCAGTCTGCTTCATCTGTCCTGGTACTCAGTCTGTAGCTCCGATCATTGGCGCCCTTCCAGATTTATGATTTTAATATTAACAGAGCCTGTTGACATTACTTGGAAATATTTTTGCAGATCTAGAGTTTACACCTTTTCCCATTTCTGTAGCAGCTATTCCTTACCTTTCTTATTCTCTTCAAGGATACAAATTTCTTCCACAATCTCATTCTCAGCATTTGGATTTGTCTTCATTTTATTTAGAAATAGAAGTCACAAGGAAGAAATTCTCCCAACTTTATTTATAGCCCTCAGACTTATTGATTTTTTTCCCCCTCTTCTCAGTGATTGAACTGGGTCATTCCATTCTAAATCTTAATTATCTCTTAAGGCCTCCTGATGACATCCTGGCCTGTCTATAACTTTTGATACTATTGACTGTTATCAGTTAGGTTGATGTTGGCTTTAAGTAACAGAAAATCCAAATAGAAGAAGCTACACAAAAGAAATCTGAAAGTAGGGCAGTTCCAAAGTTGCTTAATTCAGTGGCTTGACAATGTCACCAGGCACCCAGCTTCTTTCGTCTTTTATCCCTGCCATTTATAGCATGTTAACTATTTTCCCCCCAATCTTTCCCTGGAGTCCCATTGGCCAGGATTATTTCATAGGCACTTGCCTAAGCCGATCAATAGCAGGGGGGTGGGCTTACCTGATAGGTTTAGAATTGTTGAGATTTACAGCTGGGGTGGGGGAGGAGCCCAGGCCTCCCTCAGGCACATAGCTTCCCAGCAGCTGAACAAAACTGGAGTTCTGTTAGCCACAGAGAAGCACAGGGAGAATGGCTACTGAGCAGATATTACCAGTAGCTTCCACAGGCTCCATCCTCAAAGACTTTGCTCTCTTGAATTATGGACACAGATTTTCTTCCTTCTCTGAATATTCTCAATGTCTTGGTTCCCTTCATTGACTTTTTCTCTTTGTTCCTCTTAAATCTTGGCTTTCCTGGGGTACTCACCTCGCCTTCTCTTTTTGCTCAGTGGTGTTTCCTTGGGCGATCTTAACTATTCCTATGATTTCATATGGTAACTCTACACCGAAAATTCTTAAATCTTTATTTCTACACTGACCTGTACCTCTTGAGCACCATTTCCTTTCTTCTCATTTGTTTTTGAGTTCTTCATCTTGATTGGTCACATCATGTACTATGGCAAATAATTTTGCCTTCCATTATATACTTTTTCCTTGGGAACAGAATCCTTTTTTTCTTCTTTCTTGGGCACATTATCTCAAAAAACAAACACAGTAACAACAAAACCTCATTATCCAGTTTCCCTTACAGGAAACTGGTAGGTGTGGCCACGTGCCTAAGTTCTGGCCTGTGTGTGTTACTTAGGAGGATTGTATGGGACTTCCAGAAAGGCTAATAACAAGAAAGCTGTTCAGCTTGAAGGTATGCCCTTTTGCCCAATCATTTTTCCTCCTTCTGGCCTTCAAATCTGAAATATAACAAAAGTTTCAGAGCCAGCTTGGACCCTGTGGTGATCCCTGGACCCTGGGATAGAGGGATGTTGGGTCCCTCTGACCATGGAGCTACCATATCAGCTTTGGAATGTCTACCTGTGGATTTTTACATGCCAAGTGTCTTAGTTCAGGCTGCTATAATAAATACCTAAACTGGGTAACTTATGAACAGTAGAAATTTATTGCTCACAGTTCTGGAGGCTGAGCAGCCGAAGATCAAAATGCTGGCAGATTCAGTGTCTGGTGAGGGCTCTCTGCTTCATAGATGGTGTCGTCTCTGTGTCCTCACATGGCAAAGGACAAGACAGCTCTCTGTGGCCTCTTTCATAAAGGCATTAATCCCACATTAGCAGGGAGCACTTGTGAGCTAATCATTTCCCAAAGCTCCTCCTTTTAATACCTATCATGTTGGCAATTAAGTTTCAATATACCAATTTTGGTGGGACACAAACATTCAGACCTTAGCAGCAACTAATCCCTTATTTAGGCCACCATTTGGGGGTAAGGTGTTGTGTCTCTGTTAATTGCAGCTAAATGTAGTTCCTAACAGATACTTTTACTCTTGTTACCCAGACAGAATGGTCCATAGTTTTCCTTTCTCTCCATCACTGTCTACATCCTAATCATGGATTATACTTTGGAAATATCTCTTAATCTTGGTGGCATAATATAGAACGAGAACAAGAGTATACGTTCTAGTCTCACAGGTTTGTTCAACTTAAATAGTTTGACTATACCAATTATAGGGAAGGATATGTAAAATGGAAACTCTTATTGTATTAATGGTAATATCATTTGGAACAACCAGTTTAGAGAATAATTTGGCACTAAATGGTTAGGTTTGAAAGGTTTCATACCCTACAGGACCATAAGCCTGCAATTACTTACAGATATGTAAAAATGTTATACACATGTATTGGGAAGTATGTGTGTTCTGTTCACTGTTATATTGTTTGTTAGAGCAAAAACTTGGAAGCAACCTAAGTGTCTATGAACAAGACAGATAAATAATTGTGATGTATACAGTCAATTAAATTCAATAGAGCAGCCAAAATGAAAAAACTAGAACTACCTATATCCTTATGGATAAATCTCAAGAATGATGTTGAACAAAAAAGTCAAGTAGGGGATTATATGCAATATGATGCTGTTTATATAGTCAAACAATTGAAATAAAATGTTATTATTAACATCCTTCTCTGTGACAACTACTGCTGCTGCCTCTAGTTAGAGCCTCATTATTTTTCACCTGGTGTACTGTTAAGAGCTCAATAATTTATCCTCCTGTTCCATTCTCTCCTTTCCAACTCACTTTTGATACTGCTGCCAACCTAGTCCTCTGCTTAAAAACCCTTGAGTTTCCTACTGCATATAGGAAAATGCAGGCAAACTTTTATCATGGTCTTCAAGATTGTTTCCAGAATCATCTCCCTTCACATCTTCCCGAACTTGTACATACCTGTTGTTCTTCAGGCCCTCAAAGTTCCTCTGGCTGTAGGCGTTCCCGGTGACTGGACTGACTCTCCCCAACTCCCACTTTCTCTTTGTCACCTGGCAAAAGCCCATAGATAAGCCTTCAAGGCCCAGGGCCAGGGTCTTCCTTTCTCTAGAATCCTTCCACTTTCCCACTCTTAGGCAGAATTGGTTGTTTACTTCTCCATATAACCGCAGAACTTTATTCTCACTGGTGGTGTAAGATCTTGGCTCATTGTATTGTATTCCAATTTTGCTCTTATTATGGGCAGGATCTTTGTCTTGGTAGATCTGGAGGTCCTGGAGCACCTTTGCATAATTTTAGCACAGAGTCTGTGGTCAGCAAAGGTTGTATTGGAAGAAAGTATACTTTTTTGTAAATTGTGAAAGGAAAAGTTAGCCCTGAATTACAGTCTGTATTCACTGTCTCAACTTCCTTTGAAAAAGTCACACATATTCTAACACATTGAACTTCACAGGGAATGCCTTTTCAAGTTCATCTTTTACTGGAACCAGTAGCTTAAGCCCTTCCTTATAAAGTTGATAGAGGTTTTATTTTAAGGAAGTGATAGAAAGGGTTGTACTTTTCAACCAGGAGAAATCTAAGAATGAATTAAATGATGATGAAAGGATTCCTTTTTTGAGAATATAAAGTATATACCTTTTTTTTTTCTTGGTCTTTCCCTCTGCTTATTAAAGTAATTCTTATTCATTGCAAAATAAATATCAGAAAATGTGAAGTAAAATTTGTGGAAGAAAATTAAATGTTGGTGTTTTGGGGGGGATTTTTTTCCTGGGCACCTAAAGACACATTATATGAAAATGGAATCATGTTTTATAACTTTTCCTTGACCTAATGTGTCATGTCAACCAACAGAGCTTCATCATCATTCTTTTAAAATCGAGGCATAATTTATAATCTAAAGTGTATAAATCTGAGGTATACAGCATAACCACTACCCAGGTCAAGATACAGAACATTTCTAGGACTGCAGAAGGTTCTCTTGTAGTTCCTTCGTGGTGATGGGACAGTTCTAGTCTTGGTTGCAATAGCAATTATATAAATTTTTTAAATAAAAATTTTATAGTATTATGCACAATACACATATGTGTACACACACAAAAAATGAGTACATGTAAAAACTGGTGAGTTTCTGAGTAAGCTCCATAGTTTACTGTAATCTGACTAAATTCTTAGTCTAGTTAATTGTATTGTGCCAATATTAATTTCCTGTTTTGGACTACGGTTATACATAAGATGATACCATTAATGAGTGCTAGGCGAAGGGTACACCGGACCACTCTGAACTATTTTTGCGAATTCTTGTGACTCTACAGTGTTGTTAATTAAAAAGAATCTCCTTCATGCCTGTTTCATTTTAATAAATGTCTTTCAAGTTATTGTGTAGAGGTACCATAAGTTATTTCACCAATTTTCTATTCATTTAGATATTTTCCTGTTTTTTATTAGTACAAACAACTTTGTGATGAGAGACTGTGTACCTATTTTGCAAAAGGTATCTTGAAAAAGCCACTACAAGGCTCTTGGGAGTCATTTTCAGTGGCTACATGCAATTTTTAAGATCCTGCATTACATAAAATGAAACAAACCTGTGCAGTGGAGAGATATTAAGTAGCCCAGAAAGAAGGCATTACAGCAAAATTGTGATTTCTGGCTTTTCCATCTGCCTGTTGCCAAAAATCCGAGGGTGTTGAGCCCTGAGCCAAGGGGTGGAAGATGTAAATGAATGTTGGCCTAATTTGAACCCAGGTTATCACCTTGCTTCTCAACAGTGAAATATATCTAGAAAAGATTCATTCAAAGGTAAGCTGTGTGGCAAACTCTGTTTTACAAGATAAAACCATTTAATTAGTTATGCTAAGTTTCCCCAGTACTGTTCATCCTGATTTCTAATCCGATTTTGAGAAGACCAGCCTGGGCGCAGGCCTTTTGAAACTATGATGTACTTTTTGCTACTACTTAGTGACTGGGGATATGTTTTTGGTAAAACAAGCATTATATGAGGGTTGTTTCTGATTTGGGCACAGCAGGCACCTTATTCTCTAGCAGTTGATGAAGGTTGTTTTGTTTGGTTGACAGATGTTCTATTTACTTGTATTCTATTACTGCTAATTGTGTCTTTGATCCAAGGAGCTCTTGTCATTAAAGCTTATAATTCAGACACATGAAAGGATTATAATGAAAAGTTTATTGCTTCTGAGACATCCAGCGAAGAAGATTTACACTTATCAGTAAGATTGGTGTTGAGCATGCTGTGATTGGCTGTGTAATATTTGAACAAAAATTTGTTGAGATGATTATTATTGGTGTTTTTCAAATGAGGCCTATATTGAAGTGATGAGGTTTAACTTTTCACATAAAACACTACTCTCATGTGACCTTATTTTCTATACTTTCAAGCTTTAACTCTTGGCTCCAGCTGAGAAAATTAAGTTTCGGATTCTCATTTTAGAGCTGTTACACATTCGGTCTAAACTGCGTTCTCCCATGGGCTCCATCACCTTTCATCCCTTCCTTTCAAACTCTGCTTTTCTCATTTTATGCATGGAGCTAAACTATAGACTAAACTGATATAATGCCAACAAATTTTAGTATTTATTGTTTTATCTGTTCTGTTCATGCATAGAGTATAGTTCTGGTGTATATCTTGTACAGGTATGTTTTATTGGATATTTGACTGATATTCCAAATTTCGATAGTAAAAACAGATAGTTATTAACTTCGTGAAATACTGATTGGTTTACTTTTCTTATAACTGTTATAACACTGACTTCTGATCAGAACTGGAGCATAGGCTAATACTTGACTCAACTGGCATGTAAGATAAATACATTATGGAAAAGCAAAATTTCCTTCCTTTTTACATAACAAGCTTAAAGTTTTACTCAACTACTAGTTTTCCTTGGGAATAGAAGTATAATCAGAAATGTCATTCATGATCTAAGTGTTCTGCATAGTAGGCTTTTAGGCTAGCCTGTGGCTGCGACTATATCTTTAAAGTTTTCTGGATATTTTTGTCCTCCTTCTCATGTTCTGCTTCTTTTTAATTATTCATAAACTTGAGATAATGTTATGTACATGAAATTATTTAGTAAAATTTGGGACCAAATCAGAGTCCACTGAGAGAGAAGACATTCTAAAGGGTGTGTGTTTGCAAGGTTGCATTTTACCTCCATGGGTCCGTTCTTTTTTGACTCTAGGACAGTGTTAATAAATTGTCAAGCTGAAATGCCTCGTGTGGCTCCCTTTTGGGGAGTTTGCAGGTGGTGCTAATGATCTTTTCTCCCTTGAACATGTGTAATTGAATGTCCCTGTCCTCTTTATTCTCCATTTTAACCTTGAGCAGTGAACCCCCCTCTCAGCTGGGCCCCAGTTCTGCAGGCGTCTGCGTGCCGGGCCTGTTATTACTCTGTGAATCATTGCTGGCCTTATTAAACTATTTTGGGCAGCAGCCTTTCCATTCTCCTCCTGTGAACCGTGAAGGCTGGAGTTGTTGCAGCAGCGTCAGATCCAGCGTGGAATTAGAATATGAAGGAGAGACGGTTCACTGGTTTGTAACGTGCCTTTCTACCTCACAGAGCAGTGGGTGTCTGCCCATGGGGGCCAATTTGGCTCTGGGAAATTTTCTTTTGTTTTAAAAAGTGATCTCAGAAAGGTCATTCTTGACTGCTCAACATTTAAAAATGCTTGACTATAGGGCCATTTCGTCTTTTCCCCTGCCTTAGTTTGTTTGGGCTGCTATAACAAAATAACATAAACTGGATGACTTATAAACAACAGAAATGTATTTCTCACAGTTCTGGAGGCTGGCAAGCCCAAGATCGAGGTGCTGGAAGATTTGGCGTCTTGTAAGGCTTGTGTCTTAGATGGTGTGTCCTCACAGATTGGAAGGGACAAGGCAGCTTTCTGGTGCCTCCTTTATAAGGGCACTAATCCCATTTATGATTGCTTTGTCTTTTGGCCTAATCACCTCCCAAGGGCTCCTCTTCCCAATACCGTCAAATTGGTGGTTAGGCTTCAATATGTGAATTTTGGGGGGACATAAACATTCAGACCACAGCACTCCCCTTTTTTCTTTCATTTTCTTGACACATTCATGATCCTGGTTTGTGTTGGTGGTGCTCTCTTGCTCTTGCATCCCAGCCTCCCTCAGATCCAGGCGCCCACAGTGTCAACTTTGACCAGGAAAGGCCACAAGTGCAATGCATGGGAAGGTGACCTCCCGTCAGACGAGCCTGCATTCAAATGCTGGTGATGGTGGGCAAACAATCTAACCTTGTTAAGCCTCAGTTGCCAAAGTTTAAACTGACAAAAATGTGCCCAACCTTGCAGGGTAGTATAAGGATTAATTAAGACAAGACACGCAAGAGTTGGTTTATGGGAAAACTGACCACCAGTTAGAACTAACCTGTATAGAAAGCCTCTGGGCCTTTGTTAAGTAAACATTATAATTCATCTCGTCTACATGTTTTGTTTTACAGATCACTCACTGAGACCCAAAGAGGTCATGCTTGCCTAATGACACATAGCTGCATGTGGAGAGTGGGGATGAGAACCCAAATTTTGTAACTCCTAATGTTTTTCCATTAAGCCTCAGCTTCCTTGTATGTTGCTGGCTGAGGGCCACATTGGAGACATTCTGAGTCTCTTTGATGAAGGTATTTATTGTTCATCAGAAAATATTTTTTCCATATGCTGTTTCATACATACTAGTCTTCATTTCCTTATCCCCCCTCCTTTTTTTAAATAAAATGAAAAGACAGTGTATAAGTTTCCTATTGTGGATGTAACAAATTAAGTTGTGTTAAGCCACTAAGTTTGTGGCTTGAAACAACATAGCTTTATTCTTTTATAGTCCTGGAGGTCAGAAGTCAGCAGGGCTTCATTCTTTTGGAGGCTCTCGTGGAGGATCCACTTCCTTGCTCTCTCCCTCGTTAGAGGGTACCTGCATTCCTTGGCTCGTGGCCTCACATCATATCTCCTTTTCTTCCTCTGCTTCTGGCATCACATTGCCCTCTGCATCTCCCGTCTCCCTGTTGTGAGAAATCTTATGATTATGGGCCTCCCTGGATAACCCAGGATAACCTCTCTGTCTCCAGGGCCTTAACCCAATCATATCTGCAGAATCCCTTTTGCCATATAAGGTAACATTCAGTGGTTCTGGGGATTGGAACGTGGATGTACCCAGGGGGTGTTATTCTGCCTACCACAGACAGACACCTGCCTGACAACCCAGAATTCCCAAATTATCTTTTCTTTCACCTGTAGTTCTGAATTTTTCCAAATCAAATAACATTTATATGAGCCTGCTCACATACATTTTTGCTAGCCATTCACTCTCCTCCCTCTGTGCCCCACAATGGATACCTCCTTTTAGAATCTACCTATTCTAGAAATGGAAGGAACTGACACCACCCCCTCAAATGACTGTTCAGACTTCTTGGCTTACCCTGAAGTGAAGGAGGCAGTGGTTGGGGAGTGGATGTCTGCGAGCATCTGTCTTCCCACAGCTCACTTTCTGCCTCTGAACATGTGCTTCCTGTGAGAATGTTAAATAATTTTTGGAATTCAAAAAAAAAAAATCACCTTCACATTGTACTATATATGTTTTTGGCTTTTGAGTTGGGGAGAGGTTTGCCTTCTTGTTTTTGGATATAGATCAAGTTTGAATTATCATTAGCAGAAATCTCATTGGTGAATTCATTTAATCAGATGTCCGTCATCAGAATCTAGGTCCTTAAACCCTTAAAGGCTGCCCTGAAGGTTTCAGGGAACTGGACCTCTCGGAGCCAAGTGAAGCCATATGATCCTTTTTCTGGAAAGACTTGACCATAACTCTTATTAGATTTTCAGGAGATTAGTGACCCCAAGAAAGGTTAATGACCAACTGAATTGATGGCTTTATTTTCCATTTCCCCCTTAGGTAAAAGGCCCTTGGAAGTGCACTGCATATATATTTTTAATACGTGATCTTTTTTTAACTGCAGCTCAGCTTCCCCCATTCATATTGAAATAGACCTCCCACTGAAACCCATGTCTTTTTTGCTGTCAGCAATAAAAGGTTTATTCTGTTTCTGTTGGCATATTTTGAGATATCTTTACAATAAGATGTGGGAAACCTTTGTTAAGTGTAATCTGAGTCTTGGATAGGCAATGTATAATTTGTTTGTTTAGACAGAAATTGAAGATAAAAAGTGTTTTTTTCCTCCCGTATCCCCACAAACACCAGATGTTTTATTTGCAATTTTTTTTCTTTCAGTGCATATTTCTTTGGAATTGAAGAAACTAATTTCCACTTTCCTTGAGTGTATGGCTATGCATTTCTCCCTTACCTCCCATCACTGTGTACCCTTGCATCTAGCTCCTAAAGTTTCCTCATAAAGAATGTATGATGTTTTCCTTCCCTTATTGTTAACTTGGCCTTCACCTTTGCCCTTACTTGCCTCATGGGAACGCAGAGCGAAGAGGACTGACTCTGGGCATTTGCTTGGTTTTCTTACGTTGTTGGATATGTGAGGTGGAACAACAGTAAGGAAATGGTGTGGAAGCGTAAGGCAAAATATCAAATGAAATCCAAAGATTTGTTAATTGAGTCACTCCATACAATGTAGAGCTTAGCGAGCAAAACATAAATGACCAAAGATGATTATTTATGTTTTTTGAATCAGAGAAGTTTGTAAAAAGCAGGTACAATTTGCAGTTAAGCTCAGATGGCTACAGAAGGGAAGGCGTTAAGGTCCACGTGATGGTTCAGGATTTGGCAAATGAGCTTTGAACGCCAGGCAAAGAGGGAGCCAGATGTTTCGTGGACTCTCCTTTCTCGATGGGTGCTTATTCCTTTTTTTTTTTTTTAAATGTGTGGTATTTTGGAGAGAATTATGGCATTAAGTAGTATGTATACAAATTCTCTTTGAAGACTGTGGGACATTATGCAAAAAGAATTCTTAACTATTACGAAAGGACTGTGACACTCTTGACAGAATTTAAGTTTCATGTGGCCCAACTTAACTGTGTTATCAACAGGGAAAAAATGAGGTGGGATAGATGGTCTTTATAGCATTATGCAACTATTTAGTGACAAAGTTGGTGATAAAATTCAACACTCCAGATTCTGAGCCAGTGGTCTTTCATTATGCCGTATTGCCTGCGTTCCACAGAAAAAGGAAAAGGTTATACACTGAACGAAACAGATTTCATACCTTGTAAACTGATCTATAGTGAGGGACACCTACACACCCACCAACATCACTAACATTTAAAAGACCGACAATCCGAAGTATTGGCTAGAGTGTGGAGAAACTAGGGTTGTCAGGCGTGGTCGGTGGAAGCACAGCCGCTTTGGAGAGGAGTTTGACAATTTCTAAAGTTAACACACTTACCCTGTGGCCCACCAGTTCTGCTTCTTTGTATTTACCCAACAGAAAGGCCTGTTATACAACTGTTAATAACAGCTTTATTATAGCCACTGAAAACTGGAAATGACTCAAATGTTCAAAAACTGGTGAGCAGATCAAGTGTGATATGTTTATGCAATGGAATACTACTCAGCAACGAAAAAGAAAGGATTACTGATACAAGCGATGATGGGGAGGAAACTCAAAAACATTGTATTGAGGACAAGAAACCAGACACAAAAAGAGCGTATTCTGCATGGTTCCATTAACACCAAGTCCCAGAACAGGTAAAACTCAGAGGAGTGAAGGTCACAGCTGATTGCAAAAGGACATGAGGAGGCTTTTTGGGTGAGGAAATGTTCTCTATGTTGATCGAAGTGGTGGTTACATGGGCATATACATTTGTTCCAGACTTGTCAAACTGTATACTTAAAAGGGGTGCATTTTATCATGTATAAATTATACCTTCATAAAAATGATTTTTTTTAAACAGAA
>CAUYSK010031798.1:0-34844 GCA_963575035.1 Avahi laniger
GCACACTGTCTGGGGAATGGGCATGCTTGTGGCTCTTACTTGGGCAGTTCAGGCAATATATGTAACCTAAACGTTTGCACCCCCATAATATTCTGAAATAAAAAAATAAATTAATTTTAAAAAACTTTGACTTGCCAATAAATTTGATTTTTATTTGATGATAATAAAAGTCACTAAATAATCTCAATCAGGGGAATGAAGTGACCAATTATATATTTAATAAAGGTCATTCTAACTTCTTAATTGGGCAATAGATATCGAAGAAAGAAGACGGATTCAAGAGATAGGTCTTAGGGACCAGTGAGGATGAGGAGAGGGAGCAGAAGGGATGAGGACATACGAATGTGCCCAGGTTCTGGCTTAGCCAACTAAGTTGACGGTGGTGCATTTACTGCAATAATGAAGACAATCGACGGAGCAGCTATGGGATAAAATAGACGTTCAGTCCTGCTTTGGATTGCTGGAACCTAAACTGAAGATCTGAATCACTATGAATTTCAAAGATCCACTCAAGATTTCTTAGCTTTTTACTAAGAGGTCAATCAAATTCACAAAGCAAAAGAGTAGAAACAATAGCATTTGGTATGTAATTTCATCCCTTTTAGACTTGGAGAACAAAGGTAGGGGGATAAAAATACTCTGGAGTTTACTCTTGCTCTCTCTACTAGTTTATTTCCTATTGGCAAAGAAAGTCTTTTAAAGGTGGTAAGAATGATCAGCACTATGAACCTATGAATGGATACTGTGGACACTGGACCCAGAAATCCTAGATGAAAGCAGTCTATAATAATGCATTTTGTTAATGCCCTGTCTATCATCATCTTGTAAGCTTTGGTGAGGTGAGTTTATGATACATGTATGATATCTGACTAATGGAAATAGGACTGCTGCCAGCACATAATTAGAAGATGATCACTCCTTCAGGAATACTAATTGTACAATAGCAACACTTTGGACAGTGAATTATAAATGTCCTGCTTAGGGTAGACCAACTAGTGAAAGGTGCCCACTTTCTAGGGACTATCATGATTGTGTACCAGGGTATATTTCCCAGTCCTCAGTCAGCCTCTCAAGCCAAAATAACCATGCACAGTGGCCCACAACACAACATCCTACTTTACAATCTTTGTGGACAACGAAGATCATCCAATATTCTACAGCCCAAGGGCCATTGCTCTAAATGACTCCAGGGGACACCAAGCACATGGAAAGGTTGTGATGGTCCCCTGGTGGTGTGCCACATGGCTGCTCTGTACATTGTCTCTCCTCCAAATACTCAGTACTATCTGATTACTGTATAATCATGTGAGTAGTTAGTGGGGAGGGAATTCTCTGACAAATGAGACTTTCTTCCAAACCCTTCCCTAAAACACCTTGTTCAACAGGCATCTGATAGATCACTTCTATCTCCAAATAGTATTTTGAATCTATGTCCTTCTCTCCATCTCTAGCTTCTATTTCAAAGAACCACACTCCCTCAGCTAGACCAGTGTTCTTATGTCCTCACTATGCTCACTCCTCTGGTACATTTTTCACGAAGAACCAGAGTGATATTATTTAAAGAAAACTCTGATTATTTCAGCCCTTCTTAAAACCCAATGGTTTTCTATTTCTCTTAGAGTAAAATCCTAAAACCCTGTGGCCAGCAAAGTCTCTGCATGGTCTTCTTCTGTGTTCCTCTCCAGCTTCATCTCAGGTCACTCACTATTTGTCACTATCCTGCAGGCACATGCACCTTCTTTCCGTTCTTCAACCGGCCCAGCTCTTCTCTGTCTCAGGGCATTTGTACGTGCTATTGTCTTTGTCTGGAATTCTCTTCCTCTCAATCTTTCACCAAGCCATTTTAGCTCATTCTTCAGCTTCTAATATAATTGCTACTTGCTTAGAGAAGCTTCCTGATCAGGTCCCATCATGAGAGGTGGTTATCTCTCACTATCTCCTGTGCTTTACTGAATATCAATCACAATTCATAATCAGATATTGATTTGTGTTATTTATGGACTGTGTCTCCCCAGGTTGTAAGCATTGCCAGGACAGGGGCGGTATCTGTTCTGTTGATCACTGGGTCCCCTGTGCCTAGCATGGTGCCTGTTATATTTGATGGATAACAGGATAGGTTATAGGCTCAGAGAGAGCTTGGCTAGAGACGTATTTTTAGAAATTTTTAGCATGTGGTAGACAAATAAAATTACTAGAAAACATTCATAGTAAGAAGAAAAGATAGCCAAAGACAGAACTCTAGAGAAATCCCGATGGGTCAAGAGCTTATGACCAAGCAAATCAATTCCCAACTACCCTGATGAAAAAGAAAAATCTATGTGAAGATAATAGTAGTATTGGTGGCAGTGATATTGAAGGTAGCAGTGATGTTGGCAACAGTGCTAAAGAGAAATTCTTGTTTTCTACTCACCATTTGCTGCACAATTTCACTAACTTATTTTGATGTCAAACTTTATTACAGCTGAGTTCTGCCTCCTAAGCATCTAAACTATAGAACGTACAATCCTCCTCTGAAAACCATAGGCAGTTTTGACAGTGTATTTGAATTCATTAACCTCTTAACTCTGGTACAAGCCCATATTCACAAGTATGACAATGATTAAGTTAATGAGTTAATCATTCCCTTCTAGTTACAGTCTTTCTTAATTAGTTGATTTAAATTGGGGAGTGGGAGGAGGAAGGGAAGGATCTTCCATGGAGTCTATTTTCATAGTGCCAGATAAGATTTCTAAAGGCTTTTTTTTTTGAAAGATGCAGAAACGTAGACATCTTTTCAATATCATTTACGATTTTTTAAGCTACTAAGTCCTACTAAGCCGATTATCATATTTTAGCAAAAGAAATCACTTGGCAAGTTCTTCCTAAGTGCCCGCCCTGCTGTGACCATACCTTAAATTGGGCCCTACAGGGAACACTGGAAGGGAAGCAACGTGTCCTGGGCTGTGCAGAGTTGTGAATTTGAAGTTTGCTAGTCGCCTAACCAAAAATTAAGGGTGATGGATCATATTTTCAAGATCAATTGTGTTCTCTTATAGGGCTTTCGTTCACATGTAACACTCTGTCCCTAGCTTTAATTTAAAATGTGTCACAATTTACTCTAATGTTCCCACATGAATTGGACCAAGCCCTACAAATGCCCTATCGTTACGTTATGCACACATTGTTCAAATAATATCCTTAGCCTTTTAATATTTTCCATTCTCGTTTATGATTTTAAAAGCTCTTTCAAGTGACCTTAAATAAATGCTAGATAATAATCTCAAATTTCCACACTTCAGTAATTTCTTTCTTGTCAGTTCACTTGTAAGTGCAAAGATTTTGAAATATTTTTGCTTTTCCCCTTTAGCAGTACACATAATTGGAATGGTGCAGACTCATTCTATACTTTTTGGAGTTCAAGAGACTTTTTAATTTTACATCCTGCATCTGTAGCAGAAAGGTGAGTGACTCAGTAAAAGAGGACTCAGCTAAAGAACTTGGAAGATGATACCAGACATTCATTGAGGCTCTGAAGAGAAGCGATTATACTTCAACTTCCCTTTCTCCTTCTACTCACTCCCCTCCACTCCTAAAACATTTTTCATTCGCTGTCTGTCTCTCTCTCTCTCCCTCCTTTCTTCCCTCTCTCTCTCTCCTCCCAACCCCACCATCTTTTACTTACCTACATCTTCACATCCTAAAATAAAAATCTTACTGGGTTGAATTGATACTTTTCTTTTCACTATATTTTAATCAAACTCAAAGCATATTTCAACTTAAATGTTTTAGGGATTTTTTAAACTATGCATTAGCCTCCAGGACCCCAAATCAGTCAAAAACTCCATGATGCTATCATTTAGAAACACAGGAAAGAGCATTTTTACTTCGGAAGAGTTCTTAGATATTATTCAGTTGTTTACAAATTTTTACACATTTATCTCCACTTCACAAATATTAAGACCTCGCTGAGAGTGAGTTGCCGTAATTCTCTTCGGTAAACTTAAGCCCACTATAATAAAGCAAGCAAGCTTTTTAAGGGCAGAAATGTAATGAAAACTGAATCGGTTTTGAAAAAGGCCAGTGATCCTGGGACTTCACCTGGGTCTAAAAAGAAGCTTCATCATTCGGTTTCCACTTGGCCCAAACATTGGCCTTGGCAATGGAGATAGGATCTCAGGGTAGCTCTTAGGTCCTGACAGAACCAAGAAGAAGAAAAAAGAAAGGGTGAGGGAAAGAGAAGCAAGCTAAGCACTGACCTTGCAAACCATTCCATCATTTAGTTTCTGGTTTGAAATTTTTTTCACATATTCTGAAAAACAAAGAATATAACTATTGTATATAAGAAATCAAGAACATGGTTCTAAAAGGTAAAGACTACCTAGTACTTTTCACTTTAATACAAAAAAAAATTTTAGATTGTCCGTGCCTTTTATATTTATTTCTCGTTACGTTATATTGTTCATATTGTTTCTCATCTTGTTTTCATACTTGATTATAAGCATCATGAAGGCAGAGGCCTTGATGCAAGCCTTGTACATACTTCACAGCAACCATAATGCACCGAGGACGTATGTATCTGAATGTTAAGATGAAATGAAATTAATCATTACTTAAAATTTTAGTGCCATAGAAGGAAATCAAATGTTTCATACTGTTTGGGGGAGACTAAGTGTATCTGTATTTCAGTAAATAATTTGAAAATGTATTGCATACACAAAGAGTGCAATGCGCACCACCCGAAGGATGGACATATTTGAAACTCAGACTTGGGGGGAGGTGGGGACAAGGGCAACATACATAACCTAAACATCTGTACCCTCATAATATGATGAAATAATAAATAAAAATGTATTGAGAATTTTCTTCAATAACTTTATACAAGTGTTTCCTGTTTACCTGTAATTTTAAAAACTAAAAATGCTAAAGTATGATAATTCCAGTCTAACTTTGTGTATATATACACACACACAGACACGTATGTGTGTGTACATACATGTGTACACATATGTGAAGGAATGTGTATGTGCATTTATAAACACACACACATAGGAATGGAGGGAAAGAAGCACCTCTAAGTGCCTGAGCAGCCTTTTGGCTAGAGACGACTACAGCCAGCGTGGCTGCTTAGCCTTAAGATCATATGCACATACATATCATATACATATCGGTGTCTGATTTGACACTCGCTAAGTCAAATCTCTGCCGATTTGCAGCCTCAGTACCTCAGAATGTGCTGTTAGTGGATATAGTGGCCGGCAAGCGGAGAACTCAGAGTGGAGAAGGTGGCTCCTATTGGAAACAGGACATCACAGGGCTTTCCTCTTTATGGTGCACACGAGCGAGTACAAGCCCTGGGAAAAGCAACGGCAGCAAAACTGAGAAGCTATAATGCATCCAGTGTGATCAGACAAAGAAAAATAAGTCCCCCACAAATAATATGTAACTCATGAACCTGACTCTATGTAGCACAGGAAAAAGCAATAACCATTGTACGTACATTACATCAAATAAGCAATCAGCATTAGACTAACACGGGTATTTTTCACACTGGCTTTCACAGTTTCACTGATTTCACTATCAAAATCAATTGATTTAAGCAGATTGATCAATTTCACCACCTTAATTCTTTCCATATGGATATAGTTTAAGAATGTTAAAAATCACATACACACAGTCATTTTATAGATGACTGATTAAAAATGAAATTTCTATCACAAGATAAAATAATTAAAATTATGTGGGTGGTGGTTAAAGTTGCAATGCAGTTTCAATACAGCTCTAAACATATGATAGCTTAACTACATATCTGGCTCTTTAAAGCTGTCCCCAGGCAGCATTACTATAGGTCTGGGGACAGGTTACCGGTGACACATGAAGGATCTTTGGGCTAGGAAACAGACTTTCAGGCCACAGCATTCTCACAAGTTCTAAGAAGTCATTCCCAGTGAGAGGGACCACATTCGAAGAGGATTGACAGTTTAGACTGAAAACAGCTTTCAAAGAGACTAATCTTATAAAGTATTGCAAATGAATAAGGGCAACAGGAGTAGGTGTTCACCTGCCAGTCTTCGCTGTGCAGGATGAGAGCCTGTCTGTACTCACACATGCGCTGACTTAAAAAAAAAAAAAATCACATAAAAAACAACATCTTTGCTACAGAGTCATTTTTAACAAGTATTACAGAAAGAGCACCAGCTACCAAAAAGAGTTGCCAGGGCCAGAAGGAGCCATCAATCGAAACAGTTTACATTTTAAAGTTTTTCCAAGAAGAGTGAAAACGTCTCTCCTTGATGGGAAACGGAGGAGAGCTGTGGTAAAGAATCTATTTGCTGCCGTCTCAGTCAAGTTTCTTTCTCTAGAGTGGCCCTTGATCCCTTAGGTTGGTGCCAACAGGTGCAGATAGACAGAATGTTTGCATCTCCTGGGGCTTGTGCTCTGAGCAGCTTTCCAGGCTGTGGAGTCGAGATAAAAATTCTCTTCCTTTTATGAGTTTCATTGTACAGAAAGGAGCCCTTTTGCTCTTGGGCACCACTGGAGACAAATAGGTCACTTTGACTTCTACACTCCGTACTTCCTGACATCACTTAACTAACAATTATACATATCGGCCTTAGAATGTGTTTTCTCCTGGAGATAATTCAGGAATTGACTCTTACTTGCCTCAGCTTCATTTACAGTCTAGAAAATGAATGCTTAACAATGCTACATTTTAACCAGAGTGTACATTTGTTTTTTTTATCCCTTTTAAAAATATTTCTTTTATTTGAAAGAAGAAGTTTTTCTTTGGCCCGGAGGAAAAAAAGAACATTTTTTAAAATCAGTAACAATTTTCAAAAGAGGTATAATCTCGATGTTCTTAGCTTTTAATTTTCTGCTTAATTTTTCCACATCATTTCTAAACACCAAATCTGATTATCTGAATCCATTAGAATAAACTCCACATACCTTCTTCATTCTTACACCTAAAAGCAGATCAAATGGCAGGAAGCACTAGCCTAAGAAAACATTTTAATTTCAGAAATAAGACTTGGGGAAAGAAAACAACAGACTCTGGGACCCTTTTGTCACTGATGTATGACCCATAAAAATGCTTATTTGTTCATCTCCCTCCTGTACACATGCCCCCTATGCCAACGGTCCCACCACTGGATTCAATCATCACCATATCTCTGACCAACAGACAATTTGTACAACCACAATGAAGACTCGGATGCCCTGATAACCCAGAAGCACTTTCATAACCATTTTCTTAGCTTGCAGTGTGAATGCAAAAGGAAAAAACTGCAAAGACCCCCTTCGATTTTTGCGCACACACATAAACGCTGTTCATTACAGTTGCAAAAATTAGTCACTTTCTTAGATTGACTTATTGATATAAATTACACAATATCCCTGAAAACTGTTGTCAATTTCCACCCCAACATCCTCTGTAAATACCATTGGTTCTCACTGAACTCCTTCTGACCTCCTGGTCCGAGGCTGTCACTGTGTGATGTACATAATTCTCTCAACACCGATCCGTTACTTCTGCTCAGTGTTAGGGGTCAGGCCAATAGTGTAAAGTCAAGGATAATTAGCAGCCCTATCAATAACCAGCTACAGGATTGCTGCCTAAGTGACAGGCCAGAAAAGCCAAAAAAGGAGGTAGCAACATAAAGTAGAAGGGAAGTGCCGGTATATTCTGTGACTCGAGCAGCTGCTATGGACTATCAGCATCACCAGGAGACCTCATTGCATTAGCATAAATTCAAATGACAAATGCACAGTGCTATTCAGAGACTCATTAATTTGCAATGGGTGCAGTGCTCATGACATATTAGTGCAAAATTCAAATGTCTTTGTAGCAATGTGAATTTAGTTGTGAGACCAAAGTCGCTAAAATGAAAATGTGTGGGTTTTTTTAGCAGTTTATTAAATTATGAACTGTGATGACTATATCCGTGCATCTTTTTAAGCAGATGAGGTCCAGCGTGCTCCAGCGGCAAATCGCATGGTTTGTGTTGATATTTTCCTGTCAGACAATTTCCAAGCAGCAGATAAGATACCAGACTGTCTGCTCTGCTCCACGGCATGCGGACTGAGAGCTCCCCCTTCTGGAAAAATGGCATTGCCACTCTAAAAGAAAACCTGGCCATTTATTGTCTTCTTTTTATATTTTTAACAGGTTTTGATGCAAAGAATTTCAGTGTTTACCTAAAGACAAAAGAAAATAATTTGGAATCATCGGTTGTGAGAATGCATGATAACTTTCTACAAGATGTAGGAAAGTCACCCTCAACTGACATCGGTCTTATGTAATTTTGCATGAAGCTTCTCCTAGATCTCATTTGCAAGTATCTTTTTTAAAAATAATTGCCTGATTTATATATATCAAGAACATAAGCAATAAAATAGTCGAAAAAATGTTATATTCATATTGTTTTTACAATATCATAAACAAGCTTACAATTACTAGCATTCTATGGAATAAAGAAAAAAACCAAGCATATACATATACAGAGCCTTTCAAACAAAGCAACCAAGTGCATATTGTATTCAACTCGGTCGAATGAGATTATGAACATACCCAGACAAGGAAAGTCGGATCATACCCATTTGACATGTGTGTGGAGGCCTATTTTTCTCTTTAACATAAGGAATCTTCTGTCCAATTATTTCAAATTAGTCAAAGCATAGTTATCACTGGTGTGCCTTTTAAAAATTGGCATGTCTTATATATATTAATAATGACTCAGATTAGTACAATAGTGGGATGAAGAAGGTTAACTTGTCTGTAAGATTAACATTATCAAAATATACAAAATGTAAAGACCTGCACTTCTCAGTACCCAAGGCCTCTTAGAGTAGACCGGCAGGCCAGTTTATATGATCTAAATACTTGTGTTGACATCTAATACTTAGAAAGACATACATAGTGCATTTTTCAGTGGAAGCTAATACCTTGCCAAACCACATAACATACCTCTGAATAAACTGAAAAGCAAGTTACCATTTGAAAACTTCTATAAGACTAGAAAATCCAAAAGTAAAAGATTAGTCCTTTGGCCATTTAGGCTAACCAATCTTCATCGGACTCCTAGAAGTGTGCTTTAGCATATCTTTGTGGAAAATTATGTTTATCACTTTTTAACTTTAAATAAATTATATAATTTTAATAGGGAGTTACATCGCTCTATTATTGCTTATAGACTTAATTATGTACTTTCTGAGCGTTCAGCTTATGGATGAATTTGGGAGGAAGGCCCAATGAAAGTTGTGTACTTTTAAAATACATTTTATGATATGATTGATTTTTGTGTCATATTCAACAGTTAAAAGTAAGATCATTGTAATCTATTCTACTTACCTGCAGCTGAATTGGTTTGAGTTATTTAACACACTCATTTTATTTTATAGTAGCTGCTGTAAGAAAGATACGGAGCTAATGAGGACTGAGAAGGATCACTGTGCATTAAACATGTGGAAGTCGTATGTAACTGAGCAATATCAGATTTATCACTGTAGCCAGATGTCTAGGCATTGCTTTTCCCTAATGAATTTTCTTTCATCAAGTAATTAGGATCCCAGATTCACAGAATGTTAGAGCTGGAAGGGCCATTGTTGATCATCTCTCATTTTATAGATGCGAGAACCACAGTCTCAGAAAAGTTCGGCGAATTTTCCGAGATGTAATAGCTGGTGAGTGGCAGAACTGAGACGAGAGCCCTGGGCTCTAGACATCCTTTCTCAACCCTTAGTGCACAAGTCCAGAGGCGTTGTTAAAACACAAATTGATGAGCCTATGTCCAGAGTTCCTGATTCAGTAGGTCTGAGGTAGGGCCCAAGGATTTGCTTTTTTTATTATTTTTTTTTATTTCAGGGTATTATGAGGGTACAAACATTTTGGTTACATTTTATGTCTTTGCCTCACCCAAGTAAGGGTTAGAGGCATGCCCTTCCCCTCTACAATGCTCACCGTGTCCTTTAGTTGTGAGTTTACCTGTCCCTCATCTCCCTAATCCCTGGAGAGTATTTCTGCCATGTGAGCACCATAGTGTTAATCAGTTAGTGCCAATTTGATGGAGAGTACAAGTGGAGCCCGTTCTTCCCATCTTGTGGTACCTCACTTTGGATAATGGGCTCAAGTTCAATCCAGGAAAATATAAGAGTTGCATATTTAACAAGGTCCAGGTGATGCTGCTCTTGCTGGTCCAGAAACCACACTTTCAGAATTTTTGGTCTCTAATCCAATTTTTGAAAAACTGCTGATATTTTATTTCTAATAACTTTTCTCTTGATGAGAAAAGCAAGCTCAAGTTAAGACTTACCACATCACTTTGTCATCGTCTCTCTAACAGAGGATTGGAGTAACACCTACAATGTGAAAAGTCTGGAAGGGTGCAGAAAAACAACAACAACAAAATAAAAACCAAGGCACCTAGATTAAGACATTTAAGGAGATTAAAAACAAAATAATCTCTGAGCATCAGTTTTTCTAAATCATAACAATCTAGTTAGAAGGCAAGTACAGGGAAGATGGCCCTATCCTCTGCTGCCTTCCCTAGCCAGCTATGAACATTTAGACCAACACAGAAATTTATCTTTTCCGTCTCTAAAATAAAATAGCATTCACAGACCTAATGAATCAAACTGCAATTCATCATTGCCTACATAGTATTGACGAATTTAGATCCTAACAGTCAGAAGGAAAGAATCCCTGGGAAAATGAACTTGAACTCACCTGCGATTGAAGCACTGGCTCCGAAGAACAGGAGTATGGTCGATGGTCGGGAGGAACTTCACCAGGGCACGTGCTGTTTCCGAAGCCGCAACACAGAACTCAACAAACCTGTTCAGCAGTCTGGTGGCACAGTTGAAATATCACTTCCTTTTTTCCCTGGTTTGGAGAATGACTGCGATGAAGATAATGGCTAAATTACAAAAAATATGTATTTTTTTTTTACTTGTTTTAACAGTATCAGTTTGGAAAATGAAAGTGAATGATGGTGAAAAATGTTTTCATTATATACATAAACCTTGATGTTTTTGTGTTCTTTCTTCCATTTTTCTTGAAGTGCAGTATAATTTACCTCCTTTACATAAGATTTTAAAGTAAATTGTCTTTTATCAGTTTTCTAGAAAAATTTGATGTCACAGTATGGGCTTGATCCCGAATTTATACCATAAATAAAATGGCATTTTTTGGAATATTAAGAGGGCTCCCCCCAAATAACACTCCTGTTTCTGGGGATCTTTAGTAAGTTACTATGTTAAAATCTAATTTAGTATATTATTTAAACTTTCAAAGAAAATAAACTTTTCATTTTAAACTAACTTTCAAATATAAATGATTTCCAGACAGATTTTACTGTGTTTTAGCCTGTTACTTTTATACCAGCAGTCTCCAATTTTTTTGACACCAGGAACTATTTTCATGGAAGACAATTTTTCCATGGACCAGGGAGTGGGGAATGGTTTCAGGATGATTCAAGCACACTACATTTATTGTGCACTTTATTTCTATTATTATTACATTGTAATATATAATGAAATAATTATACAACTCACCATGGGTTGGGGACCCCAGTTTTATACTATGATTCCCATTTTTCAGATACGCCAACCAGATAGTGTGTCAGAGAAACACTAACATAGGTTTTGTCGTGATTGCATGTGCCTCCAGGGTATTCCTAGGCTTACTACATGCCTAAACCAACACCTTTTGTTCACCATTATTTCCCCTAAACCTTCCATTAATGGATCTAATCCTAAAATCTTTATCAACCCTAGGTACTTTCTTTCTCATTTCTTCTTTGGGTTTAGATAAAATAGACCTTCTGTCTACCACAACCCTTGAATGGCTCCACATTTCCAAATTGTGGCAAAAGTTTCATTTTTCTCTGTCTAAATTAAACTGAATTATTTAGTATTTCAATCATAGTTATAAAAAAAATCATGAGTGGCAAACATGAAATTAGTTTATTCAGAACAAAAGCCTATGAGAATATGATTCTTCTTTACAGGACAATAGAATACCTATTTCTTAAAAAAAAACTGAATTTTGTCCATTAAAAAATTATTAAGTGTGATCAAATATCATAACTCAGAGGTTATTTGGCCAAAAGTATATTAATGTAAAGGGCTAACATCTAGCCTCCTGTGAATACTAAGGCAGATAAATAGTAGTCTATTATCAATAATTCAAGTTAGTTACTCTACAGCTGCATTTTTATTTATACCTTTTCATTTGAAAATATATGCACATACACTATTCTTATCCCTGAGTAAAAATAAAGCTAGATATTTCCTGATATATTCAGCAAGTCTATTTTACCTGTTTCTAAAATCTTCTCTCCGGTATTTTTAAGACAGTTATCTTACACAGACTCTAGAAACGCAAAGCCAATACAAATGAATATGTTTTATCTAATGGAAGAATCTTTATTAATGAATATGTGAACATTCTCTGTACTATTTAATATTCTGTATTCACCCATAAAATTGTACAAAGGATTATAGTTTGTGTGTGAGTCAATGGTAAATTTAATTTTAATAAGAAATTAGTAAAATATGCATATTGCAAATGAAGAGAGTACAGGTTCCTATCTGTCATTTATAGTAAGATCTTATATTTCAGAGCTTAATAATGAACCTCCCTGGGGAAGATTTAATAAAGCAGGTGCTCTGTTATTTCAGGCAGTTTTGCTTTTCTGTCTGTCTCTCTCTCTCTCTCTCTCTCTTTTTTTTTTTTACCCCCCAGGGGAAAAAAAACTCAGTAAGATTCATGACCCCGTATCAAGGACAAATGTAGTACAGTCTGGACCACCTAAACTGATCCAGATCTCCAACCCGACCCACCGTTTGTTACTGAGTTTATGAAGCACAACATGCCCTGTGAAATTATAGGTTGGAGCAGTCTCTATTCGTCCTTACCACAAGAAGTACAAAACCAGTTTAGAGTAACTGGCAATTGCACGGTGTTTCAAATTTAAAGAAATACAAGCTATATAGGGGGCGGGGTAGGGGTGGGGGTAGTTCTTAACTGTTCTTTTCTCCTACAGAACACTGAACGTCTAAAACATGTTCAATCCTGTTAATGCTTGTCAAAAATTTCACAGTTCAGCTTTGTTCAGGTTTTTTACTGACTATGAAAAATCAGTTTGGTGGAATTCAGATTCACAGAGATGGAAGAGCTGCAAAAGACCTTAAATAACCTTGATCTACCAACTCTTCAGGTAAGAACTGAGTCCCAAGGAAATTAAGGGACTTACCGGAGATTTTGCAAGAACTCAAGTGTGCAGACACCCAGTCCAGCATTCTGATCCCTGCTCATTTCATCTCTTTTCTTTCTTTACTAATTAAACAATTTAGAAAAGATATACAATGCGATTTAACAATTAAGATAAAGCAGTCATATCCATGGTTGTGTAGAATTTCACTTGTGCAGAATTTCTCTTGGTATTTAGCCATTACAGTCAAATAGTATCATTATCTTTCAATTACAGAGATCAATTTTAGTTCATTAGCAAAATAAAATGCTTGCAGAAGGTCCACACAATTTCTTCAAAGCTGCAATCTTCTAAATGTCAGAATTGAAATACGTTTCATAAAAAAACAGAATGTGACAAAAGTACTTGAGGTTAAACCACAGCTGTGCAAGACTTACTGCCCTGCATGATCATAGATCTGCTTAAAAAAAAAAAACATAATTCAAAGTTCTGTAAAAGGAAAATATGTGCCATTGCCGACTAATAATTGCCATTTTCCCCTATTTCTTGGGTTTTGCAGCTTTTCGAAGAGAGATTTTGAGTCATAGGATATTGTGACACAAATAAAGCATTATGAGTGTAGATTCAAGCCAAGATGCCCTAGAGGCGGCATAAGGGGGAGACCAGATTAATGTTTAAGTCCTACAAGAGGATTACTATCTATAGACAAAAACAATGGCCTAAACCATATAGCTGTTAGGCATGATGGTAACTGTATCTGGCTTTAGGAACTGAGAGTGTTAACTGCTATCCAGACAAACTCCAGCCAGCTAAACAGAGATATAGGCAAAGAGGTAACAATGTTATCGAGCCAAGTTGATGCTAATATCCTCTTAATAAAACTGTGTTAGTATATCTTGGAAGAAGTTATTTCCAAAATACATAAAATTGTTGCTCCTTAACACGTTCAATTGTTATGAAGTTACCATATTAGAGTTTCTAAAATGATATGGCTATTTCAGGGTTAAATTGTTAGAATACGTAAATCAAAAATATGGCCTTTGGTCTTCCAACATATACTTAATTGCAATTGTACTTTTTTTCTAAGTGAGGAAGTGGTAGTCTACTCATACTATGATGTGATCACATTAATATCACAACTAATGATTCTTATGGCATAAATTAGGTTTGCAATAAACAGGATTTTTTCCAACTGATATTCTGATATGATCAGAAATTTACAACCAGAAAAGATTAAGGTTTTTAAAATGGGCTTTTATACATAACCCTTTTCAATATAAATAAACTATTTATAAATTTGGTTATGTGATTTAAATAATACGATCTCCTTCTTCTTTGAGATTATTTGTTTCATGGGACACTATTCCTGGAATTCTCAATTACTAGAAATTCAAAAGGTTTATCAAATTAAACATTTACTAATATAGTAGAAAGATTAGAAAGGTCACTTTGTGCCATATTGGACAAAGAGCAGTGGTAGTCAGGAACCCTGGACAGTAAGAAAGGCAGGCAAGGAAGTAAATGGAAATTAGGAGTACAAGGAGAGTTGTCAGCTAAATAGGAGGGAACCCAGGGGAAAGGTTAAGAGAACAGAAAAGAGCCTTTAAAAAAGGGAGAGTAAACTTCTGGGGCAAAAGTTAAATATCCTTGCGTAATGGATGGGAAGGGTAGACAAGTAACTGTGGGATTCTCAACAAGTACACACTAAAACAGCTTTCGGCCCAGCAATAAAGCCTCCGAGCAGAAGAACTCTTTGTGATTAAAAGAACTGGACACTGAGGATCACCAGGACTATGCCTGCCTTTGAGGGACTGGAGGCATTCTCTTTGCAAAGACCACTTAAGTGAGCCCAGGAAAGTTTGCTGCTGCTGCATAGACTAACAGATGGAGGAAGGCCAGAGCTCAACAGCAGCAGAAAATGTCAGTGAAAAGCAAGCTGATGGCAGCCAAGGCACAAAGCTGACACAGGGCTCATCTATGCTAGGGAGTACTGTTGGGGAGGGGCTTCCTTTAGGTTTGTATAATCCCTTAAATTCCTAGGCAGTCCTGGAAACTTGTTGCCCCCCCCGCCCCCGCCCAGGTATGCAATATTGTACTTCTGACCAATCTGGCATGTGGAGGCTTAAACCCTTCCTAATTTAACGTAGCAGAGGAAAAGCTATGTGATGGTCCTTGCATGCAGAGCCTGGGAATTGGTTTATCCCAACTGCATAAATACAGTATTGTGTTGCTGTCTCCTCTGTTTCCACAATACTTCTACTGGAAGTAACTGCTCCTAAAAACCTCACTGCACAACTCTCAATCCATTTTGTATTTTTTACCTGTAAATCTAGTCATTTAAATTACTATATTTACCACTAAAAGCTTTATTCCAAAAAAAGCATAATATTGTTGATAGTCTTGATCTTATACTTTATTTCACAAACAAATCCATGTTATTAGGAATGCTGATGGTCAAATTGTCCTGAACGCTGCTATTACTTCTTAGAAATTTTCAGCAATGCCTTACTGTTTCCTGATATGTTTCCCGGCGTTGCCCAGCGTTCTTCACTTACATTCATCTTTTACAAAGAAAATAGAATTAAGGAAAATGTTTAGAGACGTTTATGATCTCTTAATTTAGCTTGGAGATTTAAAAAATTCAACCCTGGGGTTTAGAAAACACTGGAGTGACCAGGAATGAAAAAAAAAACTTCGAATAGAAAACTAACAGCCTATTTTGAATGGCTTAGATATTCTGTTTCAGGTCAAGAACTCAGAAAAGATAACTTCTTTTAAAATTACTGATTTTTAATTTCTCAAATGAGACATTTATGAATCTGCATTAAATAATAAACATTACAAGGAACTCTAAGGTCTTGGTTGATCCCCCCAATCTAAACCCAAATTAACTCCCAAAAGTAAGCGCTATTACCAGTTGTTAGTGTATTCTAAACTATTTCCTATATACTTACAAAGATATATAGAATAAGTGCACAGTTGTTTTATACATGCATATACATATATACACACACACACACATAATTAGTGCAACAGAATTTAGTACTATTTGTTTGGCTTTATGTGAACAGAGAGAAGATATCTTTTAATTCTAGGATTGCATAACTTAATTATTCTTGAGCAAAATAAAAAATTTTCTTGGGACTATTGGCCTGGAAGCTAGCATCGAATTTTGTTTCGAAACAGCAGGTGAGCAGGAGCCTCTCCTTCTTAAAGAGGAAAAATCTGTTTTATAGCCCCCTCATGTCCTTTGCAGCCCACTGAGAGTCAGCGTATACTTAGGGTCGGGCTCATCTGCAAAACAGCTATGTTATTCACACTCGGATCCCATTATAAAACTTGTACCTGATGAACCTTAAAAGCAAGTTTCAGGATCACATAACATTTTGGTCCAGCAACCTATTAACTCATTTTTATTGTCATCGCTTGTTAAATTTGCAAGACACACACACACACACACACACATACATACACACACACACACACCGTCATACTCACAGCCATGGAGAAAATTAAACCCTACACTGTTCTTCCCTTAGGGGAAAAAAAGAAAGAAAAACAGGAAAGTCAATATTCCATATTTGCTGTGGTTATTTAAGTGTATATATATATATATATATATATATGTGTGTGTGTGTGTGTGTTTATATATATGTTTCCCCTTGGAGATTGCTTGATAGAGGGTGGGTTTACAGAAAGTTTAAATAAATGGTTAGTCACTCTAAGACCTCTGGAGACTTCACTTTTTTCAATTCTATAATAATATTAATATTTGGGGGCTGTTCAATTTGATGTTTGATTTGAAATGAAAAGGTTTAAATAAATGCTTGGAATGTATACTGGATGGCAGTATTTAGCAATCTTGTTTTCTTTACATAATGTAACACACTAATGGACTACATTTTTCTTTGCTTTCTGCTGTTAACTTTGAAAATAAGCAAGTTACTGTCCAAATCAGAGCCAAAAACACCACAGGGTTTCTGGCTGCGAAGGGATACTTCATGCACAAATGTGGGAAAGGAAAAAGTTGATAAACAGCCAGTTGGGAAGTGTGAAGAGATTATTTTTATTTCATGGTGTTTTCAGTGTGTAGTATCTCAGATGTTCAAAAATATATCACTATGCCTGAAAGTTTACAGTCCCCATGGTAGATATTATCCAATGTAGTAGAAGATGAAGTACTTATAATGGGGACTCTCTCCCTCAGTCTCCCCTCTCTTTCACTCTCTACTCCAAGTCTAACAGGGTTAAAAAGCAGCGTCACGGAAGTCAATTAGGCACACTGGGATTTTAATGAATGGGACCGTGAGAGGCAGCTCCTAAAAAAGTAAAACAGATGCCGCCCCTCTGCTGCTGTTCTCTCTTCCTGCTAATTTTTTAATTTCTTTCCCAGTCAAAAGGACCTGGTATTTCAGGGTGATTTTCCTTTGCTTTTTCCAACATCAAACACCAAAGTATTATGGTCAGACCTCAAAGTTTACAGTGATAGTGTTTGACCAAAACTGGAAAAACAAAAAACTTGAATAAATTACAATCTGCATCCTATTGTTGATTCTGTAGAATAAAAAAACTACATATAAATATACAGACACACATGAATACATACACACACACACACACACACAATTATACTACTCTGGATATCTAAAATGATAAAAATTAATTATCTGACCAAAATGCTGACCTGCAAGGCAAGGTTTCTAGTGTGTGATACACATTTTCTTCTGTATGAAATATTCCCTGCACTAGTCTTGCTCATTAGTTCATTCCTCTCATTGTCACTGCCTATGATCATTTTATCAATTATGATCATGACTGTTTATTACTATTTCACAGTGCTAGTTTTATATCACAGGAAACATTGAAATTAATAAAGCAAAATTTCTTATTTAATCAATAAAGATGAGTCACTTGGGAACATAAATGGGAAGTTAATTTTTTTTGCAAAATAAGTGTCATCATAATGGAAAGATAAAGATATTCAAAATTCTCCTAATAAAGGACAGAGTAAAGAATATTTTCCTCTGATGCTCTGTAGTAAAGGAGCATGGAAATGTTATCATTGACCTTTGTATAGTCATGATTATAAATCGTGTTTTTAATGTGTTCCAATATTTTGTATCTATCCAAACCCCCCCATAAAAGCTATTTTAAATTAAGCAAAGATATGATCACATATGAGCTTAGAAGTGTTCACATCTAAAGAATACCTTTTCTGTTGATAAGAAATAAATCTGTTGTGTGAACATTCTGAAAGGCAGAGAGAGTTTTTGCGAAGTTAAGAAACAATTAAAAATCACCATCTAATAATAACGGGTGGTAATAGCATGGGTAACTTCTCTAGGTATTCCATGCCTGCTCATTAGTTGAAAAACAAGAAAACCCAGGATACATCTTGCTTCTTGGACCCTCCATCCAAAAGAAACCAAAGTGAATTACAGTATTTTCAATTTAATGTTGGAAGCTAGTCAACCCTCTGTTTAAACTTCTTAAATAATATTGATAAAATAGTTAATCATAGATTCCTGTCTGTTAGCTTTCCAAAGACATGTGGTTCTTCTGTTCCACAGAAGGGATATATTTCCAGTAAATAAACTATTTCATGAGAAAAAAATAAAAACAATTTCATAAAGATAAGAAGAATGCTTCTAAAAAGAGAAAGAAAAAAAGCAGTGTGCTCATATCATATGCTTAAGGTCTTTTCTTTTTATATTAACAGTTTCTTATCAAAAACAATGAAACAACCTATTCTTAAAATATTGAAAACTCAGCTTCAGAGGAATAGTAGTGGTTGACAAATAAAAAATTTTAAAAACATATTGATGTCTCCTTTTGTAAATTCTGAAATTTGGCCATTGGATAAAAGAAATTTTACAAAGGAAATGGTCATTTGGCTTTTTTATAGGGTAACCATTCATCTAGTTTCCTGGAAGACTTTCGGTTTACATCTATCGACCTAGTGTAATTATTAACAGTGTCCTTTCCACTCTCAAAATGTTCCAGTCTGGACGATAAATTATATGGTCTCCCTACTTCAAGGGGACCACTGTTAAGCCTCTCTATCTGGTGTATCCAACAGGAATCTTATTTGTGCCAGCTTTGATCCAGTTCTCTGGCAAGCTAGATATGATTTGTCTTAATATGCGCATTCTGTTTGCCAAGACATACATAGCATGTTTGGACACATGGTCTCATTTTATAATCTTTTGCTCTTATTTATTCTTCATACTCTATGGTCGAGCTAATCATGTGTGGGAACCAAAATGTTCAGAATAGATGGCATGTCAAATGATGCCATAGCAGATTTTTCTGGACATAGTTTTAAAAATAGCATTTTCCAAAAAGAAAATGTCTTAATTTGGATAGATGCTAGTATTATTGAATAGTAGTGTGTGAAACAAACCTGAGTAACAATTTCACTCACATCTACTTTCTGGGTTCAAGCTCCACATATAATTTCATAGTCCCCCATACCCCCCAGATACTTGTGAACATCTCTCTAGGTTAAAAAAAAAAAAAGAAAGTATTCATTGTTTTGTTGTTGTTAACCTACATGTGGTCTCAAAACTTATCTACATGCAAGATTAGATCAGAGATGTAAGTGGGCTGAGAAGCCTGAAATGGGCTGAGAAGTTTTCAAAATAGATTCATTGAACTGGTCAAATTTAATGCATTCCTCTTAAATAACACTATCTGCTTTTTACTTCTTACATCTAGAAATTTCTTACTTCCAGAAATTTAGTGGCATGACAGTGGGCATCAAAGTCAGCATTTGACCATCAAAGTCATTTCAGGCAAAAGTTAATCAGACAGTACTTCAGTTGGGCTACTTTGATTACAATAGAGGCCCATGTTGGCCATCTTTGGAGAAGGGAAGTTTATTGTAAGATCACCCACAGAATTGAAGAACCATTTACTCATTACATCAGCCTCCCAGAGCTAGGTGGTCATAATTACTGCCCTCCTTTGCTTATTCGAAATGTGTACTCCCTCAAAATTTTGGTTTTCCTTATGGTTTACCATGGTGCCAACTTTACATCATAGCCTCCTTTCAGCTTCAGCTCCTATTCTTTTCCATTAATTTAGTTCCAGTAACTGAAGGAGAATCTAATTGGTCCAACTCATCTTATCTCTATGGAACAGCTGCCCTTATTTCAGATTTATCATCCCCTTTGTATCTCGTCAACCAAGATAAACTGTTTTGGCCAGAGAAGAAAGTCCAGTCATGTAATACAGTTAAAATCCCCTATCGGCAGAGGTTTTAAGCAAGATAAACTTCAGAAATGAGAGAGACCCAGTACCACCAAGACAAGTGTAGGATTCAGAGAATCCTTAACCAAAAATTCCTGCCAGATTTCCCACTTAGATTTATTGAATAACTAAATCTCTTTGTGGAGGGAAGTGTCAGAATGGGAGATTAGATACGCCTACCTGGGGCAGTTTTTCTTTTGTATTATATTGTCCTCTCATTTCAGTCCATCTCCATGGAAAACTATGTCCATGAAACTGCTTTCCATTCCATCCCATTCCAATTCCAGCTACCACCTACTCTGGACCCCATTCTCATTAACAATTACTTTTAACTAGATATCAAATATTTCTGACATCAGTTGTTAATTAGGGACAACTTAATGCTTCTCCCAGGAGATTGCATTTAAATGAGCAACTTCTTACAGCCAATGGCAACATAATGGGAACCTATCTGTTCTATTAGAGACACATTTAGGAACAGAAACTTCTGCCAAGTACCTCCCGGCTCCCAATGACATCATATTTTTATTTACCTGGCCAGCTCAGAATTTTCTTGCTTTTTCAATTAATTCAAATCAATACACAATCAAAACACGATTTGCTTTATGTCTGTGTTTTTATAACCCTTTGCTTCAAAGCACAAAGTTCATGCAATAAAGTCTGATTTTTGAAAGCATTTTTTTATTATAAACATGAAAGTACATTTGAAAGTCCTTTCTGCAGAAATAAAGGCCAATCAGCAGAGGTTAAAACATATTGTAGATCTGTCATCTTTGCTGCCAGTCTGCAAAGTAGCTTCTACAAAGTTTTAAAAAGTCAGATAATATTTACTGAATGACTACCTAGCACGGTATAGTGCTACGGAATAATCTAATTCTTTAATAAGAGCTATCTCCTTTCCCCTTAAAGTGCCTATATTCGGTTGATGGGTTCCTCAACTGAATTCCTGTCCTTATTTAGTTTCTGAAGTTTTCAAATGAATAACCCATTCAGAGACTGGGGGAAAATAGCAAGTGAACAGCCCTAGAAAGCTTCTCTGGGCAGGAACAAAAAAATCCCATGAAATTTAATGTGTTAAGAAAATATCTTTCCTATCTCTCTGGTCCCCCGAGCGAGCCTGTCGTATTCTCCCCCTTGTCTGTGTAGGGATTGTGCCAGCAGCCAAGGTTCAGGAGAGTGATATGTGATAAGCATAGGAGGCTTTGGAGCAAGTATAGAAGATAAAGGCATGCCTGTCATTACAGAGTCACATGTTCAGGCCATCTTTCGTTCTCTTCCTGTATTCCCAGTAAACATCATTTCGGAAGATGAAGGACTAAGAAACAGGAGAAAACATGAAAGACACCAGACAAGGAAAAAAGGAGGGGAAGCAGATAAACAGCCTGACATCCCAGAAAGTGAGGATTTTCCCTTTTCTGGGAAGCGAAAAATATCTTCTTAAGGAAATTTAACACCTTCATACATGTGATTAATATATTACCACTTAAAAAACCATAGTGACATAAACTCTGGCTAATTCTGTGCAGAAGACACTGTTTTCAGGCACAGACCATGCAAACAGTCTTCAAGTTTGTTATAAATTACATTCCTGGAGCATGAGTTATCAATTGAAATTACTAGATCTCAATTTTTCAATACAAGTAATGTCATAAAGGAGCCGGGTCAGGGAGGTATATGTTCTTGCCTAAAGTGTGACATTAAACATTTCATAGACAAGGCAGAAAAATGCTATTTAGTACCCTCTCAAAATATGTATGTTTTAAATTTGCACAGATTAAACCTTCTAAAATATATTAAAATTCAATGGCACCAAGCATGAATCCTTGCTGTATCATTTTCCAGCTATGTGACTCAAGGTAAGTTATTCTCTCAGATTCAGTTTCCTGATCCATAAAAATGGGGTAATGATGACACTTATCTCATGGAGTATTGTGAGAGTTAAATTAGATACACTATGTAAAGCACTTGGCAATGCTTGGCCAAGTATATGCACTCAATAAAGGTTAGTTGTTGTCACTATAATGTGTAATTATTAGTAAACAGGTTCGTGTCTTGCCACTCATCCTGTAAACTACCTTGGTTCATCAAATCACTTTGCAGCCCATGTGTCCCAAACAAACATACCACCAGCCAATGCCATTTTATACAGTCCTCCATACTTATCCCTGGCATCATTTTAATTCAGTTACTTCTCTACTTGGCTTGAATCATGCCACTGGCTTCCAGCAACCCCTATGTGCCCTCTTTAGCTCAAGCCCCTGTTTTGTCCCCCATCGCTTGGTTGAGATCTGCTCAAGCTAGCTATGTCCTCTGCACGTAGCTAGCGAAAGGGTTGGATCACGTTAATCACTCATAAAATTACATTTAATACAATCCATTACAAATGTATAAAATGTAATGTCTTCATAATTTTCCCTTAATTTATTTGAATTTTGGTTCTTCCCTTACTCCTCTCCCACCAAACACTGCTCCTTCCTGAGACCTCCTCATCTCAGTAAAAACCACATCTGCTACTTCTACAAAATTCTAAGTGTTGATTCCTCTCTTTCTCTCCTCCCTAAATTCAGTCCATCAGCAAGTTCTATCACCCCCAACTTTAAAATATATGCCACATCTTTACTCTGTCATCTCCATTACTAATACCTTTGTCCTTTGGAGACTCAGCAGCAGCAGGACCTGCAAACTTGGGCCCCATCCAGATGTACTGAATCAGACACCAGGAAGGAGAAGCAGGGACACCGGGCTGTGTCTCGGCAGGCCCTCCAGGTAATGCTGATGGACACTTCAGTTTGCGAACCACTGCCCGCATCAAAGCCACTGTCATCTCTCTCACTGGGAATATCATTATTACCTTCCAACTCATCTCCCTGATTCCACTCTTGCTCCCCTAAAATCCATTTCACACACAGCAATAGGGATAGTATTTTTTTACTTAAAATTCTCCAGTGACTTCTTATGTCCATTAAACTAAAATTCATTGTCCTTACTCTGGCTTATGCATCTCTATGTGAACTGAATACTTCCTACTTTTCCAACCACATTTGTCCCCTTTGCTTTTATGTTCTGGTGACACTGGTCTTCTCTTTCCGTTACTTGAATGTACCATGCTGGTTTCTACCACAGGACCTTTGTAAAAGCTAGTTCTTCTGCTAGAATCATCCTTGTCATTCAACACTCAGCTTCAATGTTTCCTCCTTAGAAGATCTTCGCATTATGTTATTTAATAAGCAGCTTCTGGGCTCCAATAATTAGTCACCATTAGATAGCCAATATTCATTCTCCATGTAATGCTTACTGTGATCTCATAGCTTTCTTATTTGCTAATTTGAGAGTTTGTCTTTCTTCTACTAGAATAGCCTGAGAGTAAGGACCTTGTCCATTGTGTTCATCCTTATTCACCCAGAAAATAAAATAGTCACTGGTATATAGCAAATATTTAATAAATATTTATTGAAATAATTAATTGTGATAAAGCAGCAACAGAAGAAATATAATACTTTCAACAATGTCAAAAATTTGGAAAGTCTTCTTTGAGGAGATTGCGTCAAGTTACTCTGAAAGGAGGCAGAGTAGGACAATGAATCAAAATTAAGCTTAGAGTCAGATCCAACAGAGTTCAAATCCCAGTCCTACTTCTGACAAAGTACAGAAAGATTTCTAGCTGGGTACAGTGGTTTGTGCCTGTAATCCCAGGGACTCAGGAGGCTGAGGTTGGAGGATTGCTTGAGACCAGGAGTTCAAGACCAGCCTAGAAAATAAAGGCTCTGTCTCTGAAAAAAATTTTTAAAAAATTAGCTGGACATAGTGATATGTGCCTACAGTCCCAGCTACTCAGGAGGCTGGGGCAGGAGGATCACTTGAGCCCAGGAGTTTGAGGTTGCAGTGAGCTATGATCATACCACTGTTCTCCAATTTGGACAACAGAGCAAGATTTCTTTTTTTTTTTTCGCTTGCCCAACTGCTAAAACAAATTTCTATCTTTTGCTTTTAACCTGTTTAATCTCCTCCTCTCAGGTTTTTTGCTGAGATTAACTAAAATGTTGTAACAGGGAGCTTCACACATGGTAAAGTCACACTTTAAATTGTATCATGAAACTTTACAGAATATTTGGAGCTCCTCAAAAACTATGTTATATATAACATATGACAATATGAATGTAAATCAAAACAGAGAAAAAATTCACCTACAATCTTGCTTCCTTCAAAAAAATAATTTCACCTTGTCATTTTCCTTATATATACATACAAAATTTTACATAATTAAAATCCTAAAGTAGGTTCAATTTTGTAATTTCTTGCTTTTTTGAAAACCCAATTCAGAGATGTCTCCTTTTCTGTCACTCTTTTTAATTTTCCTCCAGCAGACAGAGAGAATTGATCAAGTTGCCGGTATCCCCTGCCTTTGAAGCCAAAAGCCTTACTACCTTCTTGTACTGCAATCTCTACATTAGCAGTTTCATCTTGCACTCTGATAATATGAATGTCATGCCTTTAAAATGCATGAATCAACCCATATTTACATTAAAAATTCCTAGCCTTTGATCATTTCCCTTCCTTTTGTCTCAAAAATAACTGCTCCAGGTTTTGACTTGAATAGTGATCAATTCAAAAGCACAAATCTCTGTGTTTGATCATGAATCTATAAAATTAAAAGTCTGTGTTCTCCTTGGAGCATGCTGGTAACAGGGACAGGGGTGAATCCTGGAGGCAAATAGGAGCTGGAAAGCACAGTAACGTGATAACTATTATTGTTTAGGAGACAGCCAGAGTGGCATAAATCACTGGAGTGCATGTGGCCACTCTGAGTGCTATGAAGAGACAACATAGGTATAGTAAGAGAAGCATAGTAAACTGATAGATTCTGACAGGTAAATAGGGGAAAGTGAAAGTCTCCAAGTTTGCAATCTATCTAAGCAATACTAATTGAATGCCTACTATATGCCATGCAGTGTGTTAAGTGTGGAAATATAATAATGATGAAAAATAAATAAATAAATAAAATTGAAACCTAGGTGTGGTTCTTATCTCCATAAAATTTATAATCTAGTACAGGAAATAACAATGAATTTTTAAAAAAACACAGAAATATATATAAATTAACAGCTGAGATTATCATCGGAAAAAATTGTGTATAGTGTTACAAGATCATGAAATAATTGGGAAGGGCTTCAAGGTGGCTGACTAGAAGCATTTTATACCCACTTTCTTCACTTAGAAGAACCAGAATAGTGCGTAGACAGTCCCACTTCAAATACATTATCCAGGAGAGAACACTGGAATTCAACAGAGAAGTGATAGGAAACACCAAAAGCAGAGAAAGAGAAGGAAGAGAAGCAATCTTCTGGCCAGGATCAGCCGGGAACCAAGAGTGAATTTTCAATACAGGGAAAGGGTGAGCAAGAGACTTCCAGCAACCCATATGCCCACCATGGAATTGTGCAATCCTGGCCATGGGAGAATCCCTGAAGCCTCCCAACCCCTGAAACTAACATAGGGAACTGCCAGGAGACCATGAGACAGAACTGCTCCAGGGAGGGAGCTTGCACTTGACCCCACATCCTTTCTGATATCTAAGTGGCTACGGCAAGGCACCATTCGAAAAACTAGCTTTTGGCAGACTGCTTGCTATCCTGGGGCCCAGTGGCAACAGAACTGAGGGAGACATTACGGAAATTTGGACTGTTGCTCTTGGTACTGGGACATAAGCTGGGAATGGTTTCCCAGCCAGGATAAGGAGTGAGCAAGATATGATCTGCAGCTGCCTATGCCAAGAAGCAAGCACTGCCAGGTCTGAGATATGGACATGAGCAGGGCGCAAGTTGTCGCTGGAACTTGGTTGTAAGCTGGGCAGGGCCTCATGAAGCCAGGTTGGGGGTGTGAGCTAGGCACGGGCTACTGCCATGGTGGGTAGGCAAGCCTCACTGGGAATGAAGAGTAAAAGGAATGTATATTGCCCACCTGCCAGCCCAGGTTGTGGCTTCCAAGAACAGCCCCACTCTCTCCAGTGGCAGGGCCTTAGTGTGGCTTCTATTGTCCCTCACTTGAGCACTCTTCCTGGTACCTGAGGATCATCCTGCCCCCACTACCATGGCTGGCACCTGCTCTCACCACTGGAGAGCTTGAAAATAAGCTCTACAATCACCACCTGCAGTCCTGGAGGCTAGTGTGCACAGCCAGTTGTAGCCCTGCCAACATCAATGCATATCACTCAGGACACAGAGAATAATCTTGCTACTGCCATGCTACACCAGCTGCCCAGGAGCTCATGAACCCCCCCCCATCTACTCAGTCCAGTGCTGCCACTACTGGCATCTGAGCAAGCCACCTGGAGGCCTGCTGGTAACCACCAACACAGGTGTCTATGTATACCACCTAGGGGAACAAAAATAGACACATTCAGCCCACCACTACCAACACTGAGGCCTGAGGACTGACCCACCTGGCATCCCAGTCCCCAGCACAACTTCACTATAGCCCCACTAATAACTATACCCTAACCAACTGAGAAATCACAGATACCACTAATATTGTTTACAGCCAAGGAAATCATACAGAGATCACACTACTGCATGCACCCAAAATCAAAGTCAAAGGACCCTACCCAAACAACACCATAGATACATCTTCAGGAAAATGTCTTCCCCAGTGAATGTAAATTCAAAAATAGGAAGAAGTGACTATTAAACCATATGCACAGATATCAACATAAGGATACATAAAATGTAAAAAAGCAAGGAAATATGACATCTCCAAAGAACACAATAATTCTCCAGCAATAGTATTCATTAAAAAGAAATTTTCAAAATCCCAAAGAATTCAAAATACTGATATTAAAGAAGCCTAATGAGATAAAAGAAAATTCTGAAAAATAATACAAATAAAACAGAAAAACAACTCAGGATAAAAATGAGAAGTTTATGAAAGAGATAGATTTTTTTTAAAAAAAAAAAAAGAACCAAATAGAAATTCTGGAACTGATGAATTCATTGACGGAAATACAAAATACGTTTGAAAGCTTCAACAATGGGCTAATCAGACAGAAGAAAGAATCTTGAACTTGAAGACAGGCCTTGGGAAATAATCTAGTCAGATGAAAATAAAGGAAAAAAGAATAAAAATGAATGAGCAAAGCCATCACAACATTTGAGACAACATATAGCAAGTGAGTTTATGAATTATCAGTATCCCTGAGGGTGAAGAGACAAAGAAAGGATTAGAAAACCTGTTTAATGAAATGAAACATGAAAATTTACCAATATCTAGAAAGAGATTTGAACATTAAGATACAGCAGGCTCAAAAATCCCCAGGCAGATACAATGCAAAAAGTCTTCTCCACAGCATATTATAATCAGACTATCTATAGTCAAAGGTAAAAAACAAATCCTAAAAACAGCAAGATAAAAGTATATAGTCACCTATTTTTAGAAACCCATCAGAATAACACCAGATTTCTACAGGCCCAAAGAGAATGGGATGATACATTAAAAGTGTTGGAAAAAAAAAAAAAAAACCCTGTCAACCAAGAATACTATATTCAGCAAAATTATCTTTCATAAATGAAGGGAAAATAAAGTCCCAGAAAAGCAAATGCTGAAGAAATTTGTTACCACTACATCAGCCTTCAAGAAATGCTCAAGGAAGTGCTAAATGCAAAAGGATGACATTTACCGTCATGAAAACACATGAAGTATAAAACTCACTTGTAAAGCAATCACACAAAGGAGGAAGGGAAAGGACTCAAATGATACACTACATAAATCCACCAAACCAAAATGACAAAGAATTAGAGAAAAAGAAACAAAAAAATATCTAAAACAACCAGAAAGCATTAACAATATGTAGGAAAAAAGCCTCATATCAATAATAACCTTGAACATAAATATATTAAATTCGCCATTTAAAAGAATCAGAATGTATTAAAAAAGAAAAAAAAAACACATAATTCAACTATATACTGCTTACAAGACACTCACCTTCCTGGTAAAGTCACATATAAACTAAAAGTAAAGGGATGGAAAAAGATATTCATTCAAACTGAAAGCAAAAGCAAGTAGGAATAGCTATACTTATGCCAGATAAAAGAGAATTTAAGCCAAGAAAAATAAAATAAGACAAAGAAGGTCATTATATTGTGATAAAGAAATCAATCCAGCAAGAGGACATAACAATTCTAAATATATATGCACTCAACACTAGAGCACCCAGATTTATAAAGTAAATATTACTAGATCTTAAGAGGGAGATATATACAATAATACTGGCAGACTTCAATACCCTTCTCTCAGCATTGGATAGATCATCTGGATAGAAAATCAAAAAAGAAACATTGGATTTAAACTGGAAATTAGACCAAGTGGACCTAACAGACATTTACATAACATTCTATCCAATATATATTCTTTTCATAAACACATAGAGTATTCTCCAGGATAGACGATATGATAGGCCACAAAACAAATCTTGACAAATTTTTAAAAATCAAAATTATATCAAGTATCTTCTCAGACCACAATAAAATAAAACTAGAAATCAATACAAAGAGGAACTTTGGAAACTATATGAACACATGGAAATGAAATAACATGCTTCTGAATGATCACTGGGTCAATGAAGAAATTAAGATAGACATCAAAATATTTCTTGAAATAAATGAAAATGGAAACACAAACATACCAAAACCTGTGGGATACAGTCAAAGCAGTGTTAATAGAGAAGTTTATAGCAATAAATTTGTACCAAAAAGATAGAAAGATTATAAATTAACAATATAACAATGTACCTCAAGGAACTAGAAAAGTAAGGGAAAAAGCTCAGATCCAAAATTAGCATAAGAAAAGAAATGATAAAAATTAGAGCAGTACTAAATGAAATAGAGACCAAAAAATTACAAAAAATCAACAAAACAAAAAGTTGTTTCTTCAAAAATATAAACAAATTGATAAACCACCAGCTAGACTAGCCAAAAAAGAAGGGAGAAGACCCAAATAAACAAAATCAATGAAATGAAAAAGTAGACATTACAACTGATACCATAGAAATACAAAAGATCATCAGAGACTATTACAAACAACTATATGCTGAGAAACTGGAAAAACTAGAGGAAATGGATAAATTCTTGAAATATAAAGCCTACCATTATTGAATCAGGAAGAAACAGAAAATGTGAACTGATCAATAATGAGAAACAAGATTGAATCCGTTACAAAAAGTCTTCCAACAAAGAAAAGTCCAGGACCAGATGGATTCACAGCTGAATTCTACCAAACATACAAAGAAGAATACCTATGCTCCTAAAACTGTTCCCAAAAATCAAGGAGGAGGGGATTCTCCCTAACTCTTCCTATGAGATCAGCATCACCCTGATACCGAAACTAGATAGGGGCACAAAAGAAAAAGAAAACTACAGGCCAATATCCCTTATGACTATAGATGGGAAAATCCTCAACAAAATACTAACCAACTGAATTAAACAGCACATCAAAAAGATAACATGCCATGATTAAGTGGAATTTATACCTGGGATGCAAGGATTGTTCAACATACATAAATCAATAAATATGTTACCTCACATCAATAGAATGAAGGATAAAAACCATACAATCATCTCAATAGACACTGAAAAAGCATTTGATAAAATTCAACATCTTTTCATGATAAAAGCTCTCAATGAACTAGGAATAGAAGAAACACACCTCAAAATAATAAAGGTCATGTATGACAAACCCACAGCTCACATCATACTGAATTGGGAAAAGCTGAAAGCCTTTTCCTCTAAGAACTGGAACAAAACAAGGATGCCCACTGTCATCAGTCCTATTCATAGTACTAGCAGTATTGGCTGGAGTAATCAGGCAAGAGAAAGAAATAAAAGGCATCCAAATTGGAAAACAGAAAGTCAAACTGTCCTTCTTTGTTGATGATATGATCTTATATCTAGAAAAACCTAAAAACTACACCAAAAAATTCTTAGATTTGATAAATGAATTCAGGAAAGTTGAAGGATACAAAGTCCACATATAAAAATTAGTAGAATTTCTATACACCAATAATAAGCTAGCCAAGAAAGAAATGAAGAAAGCAATCCCACTTATAATATCTGCATAAAAATAAAAGTACTTGGGAATATATTTAACCAAGGAGGAGAAAGATCTGTACAACGAAAAATAGAAAAAAATGATGCAAGAAATTGAAGATGACACAAATGGAAAAACATTCCTTGTTCATGATCACAAGAATTAATATCATTAAAATGATCATATTGTCCAAAGCAATCTACAGATTCAACACAATCCCTATCAAAATACCAACTCCATTCTTCACAGAATTAGAAAAAAAAAAATCTTAAAATTCATATAGAACCAAAAAAGAGCCCCTGAATAGTGGAAGCAATCTTGAACTAAAAGAAAACTGCTAGAAGCATCACATTACCTGACTTCAAGATATTAATGTATCACAATGTTATAATAAAAACAACATCTTATTGGTATAAAAATAGACACATAGCCCAATGGAACAGAATAGAGAACAGAGAAATAAAGCCATGTCTTTACAGCCAACTGATCTTTGACAAAGTCAACAAGAACATACGTTGGGGAAAGAATACCCTCTTCAATAAACGTTGCTGAGAAAATTGGATAGCCATATGCAGAAGAATGAAACTAGACCCCTGTATCTCAATTTACACAAAAACCAAATCAGACAGAGCCAAACTCTGCCTCAAAAAAAATCAAATCAAATCAAAATGGATTAAAGACTTAAGCGTAAGACTTGAAACTCTGAAAATACTAGAAGAAAACCTAGCAAAAACTCTCCTGGACATTGATCTAGGCAAAGAGTTTATGGCTAAGACCTCAAAAGCATAGGCGACAAAAACAAAAACAGACAAATTGGATTTAATTAAATGAAAAAACTTCTGCTTTTACAGCCAAGGAAATAGCAACAGAGTGAAGAGACAATCTGTTGAATAGGAGAAAATATTTGCAAACTATTCATCTGACAGGAAACTCGTATCCAGAATATACAAGGAATTCAAACACTCAACAGGAAAAAAACAAATAATTGCATTAAAAAGTGGGCAAAAAACATGAATGGACATTTCTCAAAAGACATACAAATGACCAACAAGTATTTGAAAAAATGCTCCACATAAATAATCATCAGAAAAATTTAAATCAAAACCACAATAAGATATCATCTTACCCCAGTCAGAATGGCTATTATTAAAAAGACAAAAATGACAGATATTTGCAAGGTTGCCAAGAAAAGGGAACTCTTATACACTGTTGGTGGGAATGCAAACTAGTACAGCCACATGGAAAACAATACAGAGACGTCTCGAAAAACTAAAAATAGAATTGCCATTTGATCCAGCAATCCCACTACTGCGTATATACACAAAGGAAAAGAAATCAATGTATCAAAGTGATTCCTGCACTTGTATGTTTATTGGAACACTATTCACAGTAACAAAGATATGGAATCAACCTAAGTATTCATTAATGGATCAATCAATAAAGAAAACGTGGTGTGTATACACACACACTTACACACAGACACACACACACACACACACACATACATACATACACAATGGAATACTATTCAGCCATAAGAAAGATAAAATCATGTCATTTGCAGTAACACAGATGGAACTGGAGGTGATTATCCTAAGTGAAATAAGTCAGGCACAAAAAGACAAATATTTCATGTTCTCACTTATATGTGGCAGCTAAAAAATGTGAACACATGGAAGGAGAGAGTGGAAAGATAGATAACAGAGACTAGGAAGGCTTAGGGAGGGGGAGGGGGTAGTAGAAGAGGAGTGGGTTAAAGGGTACAGACATATGGTAAGATAGAAGGAATGAATTCAGTATTTGATAGCAGAGTAGGGTGACCATACTTAACAAGAATGTACTCACGTGATGGACACCCTAAATACTGGGACTTAATCACCATACATTATATGCATGTAACAAAATTTCACATACACTCCATAAATTGGTACAAATAAAGGTAATAATAGTATAATTGGACTGTCACCTGGACTTGGGGATCTAGAAGTCTTCTCTCAGAAGGGGGCATTTGAACTGAGATCTACAAGTAGATATTAACTAAGTAATTTTATATGAGTTGGGATCCGAAGGACTGAGTACACAGAGCATTCCAGACAGAGAGAACAGCACCACGAAGGCCCTGTTGATAGAACTGATAGAAACCCAGCATGACGATGAACAAAATTGCTCAGAAGGTGAGGTGGAGCATCATGCAAGTCAAGGTCAGGGTATGACTGACTCAGTGATAGAGTTTGAACTCAAAAAGTCTGGTGTGCAGATTAAAGAAAGTAAATGAAATAATGCTGGTAAAGCACATAGGACAGTGCCTGGCACAAAATAAAGCCATTTGCAAGTGTTCCCTATTATTATTATCATCGTTTCCATTATCATGTCTGCTGTCCATATGTTAGCTATTTTTTTCTTTCTTGCCATGATATCGAGTCAGATTGGGCACTTTCGTGCCTCACATGGATCACTGCAATATCTTCCTCCAAATCCATTCTCTAGACTGAATTCTTCCCTTCCCACATAAAAGCATTTAATGACTCCACCTCTGGTTACTTGCATATAATGTTAGTTCTGGATATGGTTTACGGCATGCAAAGTTTATAAGATTAAAAGCTAGATGTTATTTATAGTGGTCAAATATATAGAAAATACATTGTCATTACCACTTTCAAGAATAGTAGAGATGATTTAAATATTATAAATTTAAAATACAAGGTGGAATTTAAAATATAAGGAGGAATTATTATAAAACATCATCCAGAGTAATTAATTATAATTTTAACTAAGAGTTCCTGCTCAGGTAAGATCTCCAAAATACGAAAAGCTGCACTGAGAGTGAAAGATGAGACACCTGCTCAGTGGAAGATCTAGGGAGGGCCATAAATGTTAGCTGAGCCTCTGGCCACCTCAAAGTATGGCCTTCAGTAAAACCTCTCCAGAGTGAAGTTCAATGAGAGTCCCAGCTCTTCGCTCCTGCCAGCCTAAGTGTCTTCCTTTCTCTTTGGTCCAGGACTCCAACTTCCTCTCCAACAGGGTAAGAAGTGAGGATAGGAGGAGACAGGGAAGCAATAAAACTTTTGAATAAACATCCCCAAAGCCTCTTCTTTTTATTTTGAACTTATGCTGGGCTAGCCTCTAGGTAAATACCTTCTGCACCAAAAGAACCTAAATGGAGGCCTTTCAAAATGAAGTAAAGCACAAATACAATGGAGTCACCTTCTGGATAAAACTCTTCCAATGACTCACTGTCACCATGCAATTCAAACTTCTAAACACTCCGTGTAGAAAGAAGAGCCTTTATGATCTGTACCCTCTCAAATGCTTCCAACCTCACCTCTCCTTACAGTTCTCAGCCAACACTCCAAACTTTAACCACAGCTTCTGAAACATCTTGAATAGACTATGCTCCAGCTCCCTGGTCAGCCTTTGTATACAGGCTGCTCTTTGCTCAGAATTTCTTCTCTCCTTCCTGCCAATTCATCCTTCAAGATGCAGCTTAGAAATTACCTTCCCCAAGAAGCCTGTCCTAAACTCCCTATCCTGGGTTTTGTGTCCCTCTTAAATGTCCCCATTGCACCCTGTTTCTACCCTTATCATGTTGCACCATTGCCTGTTTAATTTTTGTTCTTCCCTCACTAGATTGTGATCAGCCTCAAAGAAAAAATGGCGATGTCCTTATTCATTTCTTTTTTAATTCATTCGCCAAATGAAAGGTTTTCTTTACAGTAAAGTACCAGTCTTCAAGAAGTTTATACACTTCATTTAGCTTGTCTTTCCAGTATGTAGCAGAGACCCTAGCACATAATAAACAATACACGAGTGAAGAGGAGAGTCAGGGTAGACAGCAGTTTTTCTTGTCATTGCTATTAATGGGGAAACCTCTGAGAACAACCTTGCCTTAGGGCATAAGATTTTAGCACATTTGCTTTTTTTTATAATATCTCTTTATTTTCTGGTTCTTGAAAAGTATATTAAGTATATAAAATTCAAATACATATATAAAGGCATAAAAAGTGAGCAGGAAATCATCTAAAAACACACATGAAACACTTACTAATATTTACATGTGTTTCTTTAAAGTATGTTTCCATGTGTGTACAGATGTGTACTTTTTAAAGGCTTTATTGAGATATAATTCATATATCATACAATTCATCTATTTAAAGTATACAATTCATGTTTTGTTTTTTGTTTTTTTTTCATACAGAGTCTCACTCTGTTGCCCGGGCTAGAGTGCCGTGGCGTCAGCCTAGCTCACAGCAACCTCAAACTCCTGGGCTCAAGCGATCCTTCTGCCTCAGCCTCCCGAGTAGCTGGGACTACAGGCACGTGCCACCATGCCTG